>KZ651264.1:542622-570531 GCA_001010745.2 Gerris buenoi | reverse complement strand
TATATATATAATGTGTATTATATACGTATAGTGTCTACATGTGTATCATGTATCAATATAATGTATGTATGTATAAACCAGTGTTAATTCTAGTAAGTGCTAAGGCTTCTGTGGCTAGAAGCGTCAAACTTGCAATTCAGCGGTTTCATGTATAAACCGCCTAAGATAGAGGTAATGAAGGAGTTTTCACCTACTTGTAATGCGGTTTAGACTAGAAAGCCCTCAAATGCAGTTTACGCTTAGTATTACTTCGGATAAATCAGTTTTCACGAAGCGTTTCTAGCAGAACTATTCCACGCACTGTTATGACAAATAAGAAACTGCCTGAATTGGTAAGAAGTATTTTTTTTCTGTCTTCGGAAATACATAATCTGTGCAAGTTTCAGCTTTCTAGGTAGTCGGGAAGTGGGTCAAATTTAGCTTACAAGATTTCGAGACAAATAAATAAACAAAAACTTAAGCAAGTTCAATAAAAGCTTGTAACAAAGCAAATACTTCGATCTCAAAACCTTTTAGTTAGGTATTTAGTTTTTTAATTTAAAAAAAAAGAAAAAATCTAACAAATTCTTATTTAAAAAGGGAAGTAAATTTATTACGAGAAAAAATTAACAATAAAAGATAATCCGGTGAATAGGAGTAGCAAAAAATTCTAAATGGTAACAAAGTTTTCATTAAAATTCGCTCAGATTAAATCTATAAAGGAAAACAAATATGAGAAAAAAAATAGAGTATGGAGATTATTTCTGGTGCTTTTACTGCGAAAAAAATGTAGGCTGGTTAAAATTAAAGTTGGTTTGTTGAAAAAAATGAAGGTATTTTTCATCGTAAAAATATAGGGACACGTATGATTAAGTTTTTTTGTACGGTTTATAGGTGCTGAAGGTTTTTTTTTTATTATGATTTTTCCATGGAGATAAGAGTGGCTAAAAGTTTTAGTTTTGAGAGCGGTATAGAGGAAAGCCTGCTGCTTTTTACTCTCTGTGCTTTATCACTTCGTGCTTTGGATGTTTAAAACGAAAAAATGATAATTTTCCAAGTAAGAGGATAAAAGAACCTTTATACTTTTCCCGTTTTTTGCCTAATGAAAGTGTCCGTAATACGTGTATCATCTGTTTTCTCCGCCGAATTTAAATACATTAAAACTCCCACCGGTATGAACTATTGAGATGAAATACTAAAGAAATGCATAAGATGGTAAGCATTAGTTTTATGGCAATTCTCCAGATAACTGATGGTAGGTAATTGGAAAAAAATAATTGTTAACCTGAGCTTGCTTTTAATGTTCAGTAAGTAAATTGGAGGTAAAAAAAATATATTGTACATTAAAAATAATTGTCAAAAGTTATGACAATTTTTTACTTTCTCATATACGTAGTATTTATGAAGAGAAAGTATTGTAATAGCGATTTTGAAATGTTGATGAATTTGTATTTTCAGATCCCTTAACTTTTCATGGATTACAGGGGACATCAACCCTGTAATAATAATACCTTTTTGCAAATCAGGCAATACCTTTTTGTATGTTTCTATGACTTAAAGAAAACTTTTTTTTTTTTTGTTTTAGGTAATTAGACCTTCATTTTTCTTTGGATACATACGTATTGGTTTGGCTAATATAAACGTAAGTTTTACTTGCATAATCTTACCTACATGTAATCAAGAAGTATTATTGAATGTGAGTTAGTCTTCTTATAAAATATCAGTTAAATCAACATATCTGTGTATCGGAGGTAAAGGGCACTATGTGCCAAATTTAAATTTTTCGGGAGAGCTAGTTTAATTATTTTACCTCCCTAGCATGTTGGTTCATAGTACCTTTTCCAACTGGCTAAATCGGTTTTAGGACATGGTGCCTTGTACCTCTAAAAAAAGGGGGGGGGGATGAATAGGAAACTGTTAAAACTTCAATTTCGTAAAAAATGGAGATAGTGCCCTTTACCTCCAATACACAGATATGTACTTTGATATTTTTACCTCCAGCGCTAGTGCAACCTATAAGGTCTGTAGAGCCTAGATTATCTTTCTTTCCTCATGCTAAATAAATATTAATTATTGTTGTACGGCGAAAAGTGTTCAAACTTGTTAAACGTAAAGCATACCCTGCTCCTATTCTTAGGGCTTAGTATACGGAATTATATTCAATCGTAGTTGTTCTTGACTGATTCATTTTGGATACTTCAGTTTCAGTTGTATATACATATATACTTTTATGAACTTATAAAGCAGTATTTACTAAAAAATATTCGATTCATCTGTTCTACGTTAGCTATATTTTAAGATTAGCGAATTAGTTCGATGCTAAATGTCTGTTAAAGCTTCCAACGCGATTTCTCTTTCAGTCCTGTTATCACATTGTGTTAGGTTTTATCACCTGAAGTACAGCTTGCTTGTTACTTCCTGGTGTCAGATGTGAGTCGAGTGCCCTGTTTCCTTCCTCTGATATCACCTCGTGTAGGCTTAACACCTTTCTATCCTGTGACATATTCTCTGCTGAACCTAATACCTTTCAAATACCGTATCTTATCCTATTTTCAGATTCAAAATTGAACTCCACTGAAGTTTAAAATTTTAATTAAAATGAATGCCATCATCTTTGATAATTATTTTACATCGTACGACAATTAATTAGCTAATTTCTGTTAAGATCATCCTTCGTTAATTGTTGGAGTTATTCGATGCATAGGATTTTCAGACACGAGAAACATATCCTCTGTCTATAGTCTCAATTAGAGAGGTTCTAATTATTGAAGCGAGCATTAGCGATCTTCATACAATTAACAAAATATAAGTGTTGTTTGTCTGCCAGTAACGTTTACATATCCGAAGATGACTTGAGTAACATTTGACTGCTTTAGTTGAAATGTTATATACATGTTCCTGTTCCTTTTAATAATACTTCGTTATACAGCGAACTATATAAAAGTATACTTCGTTATACTTTTAAGTTCGTTATACAGCGTTATCCGTCCAAGAGATCACACACTCAACGCTTGCGTAAAGATGAGCTTCAAATTTAAAATTGGAAAAATATTCTAATATCACCCCCAATAATAGACAAGGTTGTTCGACTAAAGAGAAATAGTAAAAAAGGTTATTCTTATTGATTCCTAAAACAAGCTCTTTATTTTTTACTTTTATATTCAACACTTTTCTCCCCTCGCAGATCAAAAGGGTTTACTTTTTTCCTTTCTTTTTCAGTTCAATTTGTTTCAATGGGTCACAGGTTATTTAGTGGGTTTTGTTTGAGTTTTTTTACTTTCCCCTATTCCCCTACCTTTAAAGGAAAAGTATTGTTTTAACCCAAATAATCCGAAACCGAGATATCAACGGAATAATTTTTTAAGTCTATTTGAGTCTTCTGAATGTCTGTGTGTGTGTGTGTGTTTCGGTCTTATTTTTAATTAGTAAATTATTAAGATTTACTACAAAAAACTATGATTTCAAATCTTAAATTTAATCTTTTTTTTTAAACAAATTATAATAATTATTATTAACAATGGGAGAAAGACAGAAAAAAATAGACTCCAGTACCGGGACTTGAACCACGGGCCTCTAGGTGGTAGAGCGCTATACTGGATATAGAGTAGAGGCCCGTGGTTCAAGTCCCGGCGCTATGGAGTCTATTTTTCTCTGTCTGTCTCCTATTGTTAATAATAATATTATAATTTGATTTAAATTAAAATTTAAACTTTCCTTAGTATGAATACTACCTAAAACTTAAAAATGAAATTTAATCTTCTTTAAAAATATGTATAAATTACAAATTGATGGTAACTTTATCTGAAATATACATTATATTACTGCAAATCTGAAATGGGAAAAAAGGATGCATTGAAATTTATATTTTAATTCTATTTGATCTCACTTAAAATGCGAGCAGATCTTTTTAGAATAAATTTATTCTTAGGGATATTCTATCTAGCGTTATCAAGGTTTGGTCATCCTAGAGAGCTCGCAACTACAAAACCTTATCCCTTACATTTTATAAATTCAATTTGTATTCAACTTGCAAACAGCCCATCACTTCTAAACCTTCATGCATTCATTCCCTTCTATTCTATTTCACTCAGAATTTCGTTTATTTTTTTTCTTTTGGACCATTAAAAATATATTCCAGTTGAGTGGCTAAACACATTATCCATATATATATATATATATATACAACAACAAAACAAAAACTCAGGTTTCGGTCACAAAAATCGTCACTATGTTACAATCCCGACGTTTCAGTTTTTACTTAAAACCTTCTTCAGGGGCCGTACAACATCTAAACAACGACTGAAACAATCTCACGCGTCAACTCATATATATGGAGAAAAACCACAGCCTTCTAGATACAAACATACTTTTAAAAACAATAATAACCTACTACTTTTAAAAACCTCCTACTTTTTATAAACAAAAATAACCTTCTCCGTAATACACATATAAATAAACATTACAACAATCCAGAATATATAACATTCAAATTCTCAACATCACTCCTAAAATTCAGAGAAGTAGAATCTTTTTTAATGTGAAGCATTTCAAGAATTCTTCTCCTAAACTCATCGTCTTCTCTANTATATATATATATTTCTATTGTAAATCCTAAGATTTTATTACTTTAATCTATTAAAATAATCGTAATTATTAAATGACCTGAAATCTCTGATAGGAAACTATCATTAAAGGAAATTGTAAAAACACGCTTGTATAACTCCCTTCTATTTGATATTTATATGTTAAGCAAACACTATTTTTTTTAAAATGTATATTGTATAGCGTAACAGAATATTTATCCTTACTGTATCGATGATAAAAAAAAAAATAAATAAATAAATAGAAGAAAAAGTGGTTGGGGGTCCATTACACTGGGTGTATTTTTAGACTTGTATAAGGTTGTACATGGGTCGAAAGATGAGAGAGGGATTGAAATAGGACCTCACCTGGAGCTTAGTATACCAACTTCCAGCACCTTGCTATCTGTATGGAGGTCCATGAACTTACCTTACCATCTACTTGCCTCGAACTTAGCTCTTCTTATCTACTCATCTAACTATCTACCTCGTAACCTATCTGTAGCATTTAGTCCTAAACCATTATCTACGCTTGCCATAGCTTAGAGCTCACTGTAATATATTGTTTCTTAGAAGCTATACTTATATACCTTTATATTTAATTATTGCTTAAAGCCTATTACTATAAGATCACCGACCATATCTAATCGTTCTGTTTTTTTTTTTTTTTCAATTTATAATCATAGGTTTGTTTAACAATTATTTTTACTTTTTATACTTTCTCATTTTCAGATTCCGCAAATAAAAGAGTTTTATGATCTATTAAATGTTCATTTATAGAATGCAATTATTTAAGGATTCTGAAGTTGGTACTATTGATATTTTATTTATAAATATCGATCCTTTATTCAATTTATATGCTGCATAAAGCGAGGAAATATTGTGTTTTGTACCAAAATTTTATTTTGAGATCCATGGATAGAGACGCCTATAGAGTAGAACTTTAAAAAAAAAACAAAAAAAAAAAACATATCTATATAAAATACAATAGCAAAAAATAGTCTAGATTCAGATTTTAAATCACATTTTTGTATATAAAAAAATAACCCTATTTCATTTTATTATTTTTTTGTATTAATTAAAATTCTTTGAATGGATAAAAGATTAAGATTTTTTTTATAGTAGTTGTTATATTAAAATTATTAAAGGTAATTAAAAATAATTTAATTGTACTTCATATAAGCTTAAAAGTACTCAATATTTTACATTATAAATTATTAATCAAAATAAGTTAAGTATGTAATACTTTAGAAATATCGGATTTCATCAGTGTTGATCTCAATGGAATCTTAGATTGCATTTAAATTAAATAAATGAAGCAATATTGAAATAATAAAAAATAGAGTAGTTGCATAAAAAAATAAAAATTGCATTAATTAATTAACTTATATACTACATTAGTAATAACTTTCTACAGCTATAATAATTATTCTTGCAGAGAATAATATGAATAGCATTTTTAAAATGAGAATTCATTGGTAATTTTCTAGATAAGGTTTAGTAATTATTTGTAATGATTTTCGATTAAATTTATACGAAGATTAGTTGTGTTAGTAGAGTCTATTATTAAAGAAGTACTAATATTTATTACCGAAAAGTGCTTTAGCCTATTTATAGGTCATCAAGATGTATGGTACATTAGATAATATCGCATCAAGGCATTATTAATAGGTCGAAAAACGCATAAAAATAACCAGTATAACCATAAAATTAATTTTATTAAATTTGTGTTGAAATTTTACCTTATTTGAATAATAAGATAAAAAGATTATTATCGTTAAAAACATTGATTAGAGATTGGAAATTAATACTTTACATAAAAAACAAGATTAATATCCAAAAGTGGCTTATCTTAATTCATATCAGCGTGTATGGAAAATTCTTTTTTACCTATACTAGTTAAAGATAATAAGAGATATGTAAGTTACACCAAAGTGATCTGTAAGCTACAGCACGTGATATAAGTTATCTCGAGGCCGACCAGATCAGTTTTAGCGGTTTTTTCAATTCCGCCATCTTAGATAAACTAATAAAGCGTAAACCCGTGCCAAATTCCTCGCTCTAGTAATTTTTTTTTTCTCCTTTCTCTTCATATGTTTCACTTACTTATTAGCATAATCACACTGTTATTTATTGCAATTTTGCAACGGTGCACACCTTAAGAGTTTATTTATAACCATCTTTATATTACATATATATATATATATATATATATATATATAAAAATCTGTGTTATATAAACTCAGTTGGTAAAATACTTTTAAAGTATCTGATATAGTTTGTGTACCCATAAAAGAAATATATGATAGCTTAAACAAGACACTCCGTATTGGAGCATAGGAATCCAAATTGTAGGTAGTAAAACAAATTATAATTATTATTTTTAATTTTAATTTGCATATTTTATTAAAAGTAAAACACTTTTAAAAAAATGATTAAAGTTTATACATTTTTTAACGTTTATTTTATTATTTTTCAACATTCTTTCATTCTCTTTGGCTAACACACATCTTGTAGGTATATCTCTTAGATATTTGTTGATATCTAAAGGTTATTTTAATATCTTGGCGGGTAAGGAAGTAATTATTATTTCTTAGCTGGCGCCTTGACTTGTACGTTACTCGTAATTATATAGGCTGACATTTTTTTTATTGACTTTAACACTGCTTATTTTTATTTTCTTTTAGGATTTCTTTCCAATTATTCAAAATTAAATTACTTATTTTTATTTTTTTAAGTCCTTGAAAATAAAGAATAAAAGTAAAATATTTTGACATTCTGTTGTCGAATAAGATATAAAGGATAGTCTTAATTATTCTGTGTAAAGATATTATTTAATGTCTTTTTTTTAATCGTGATAGGAAAATATATTCTTTTTCTTTGTCAAAAAGAACATTTTTCTCAAAACCTTTTACAAGTTTTTGGCGTTTTTTACCCAAATTTATAACTAAACAATCCAAATTAAATAAAAAAAAATTAATTAGAGTTAATGAAATTAAAAATTGAAACTGTGGGTGACATTCTTTGCATTTTGTGACAAGAGTTGATCAGAAGAAGTGCATTTTAGTAAAAGGAATGTCCCAGGAGGAACGGCGGGTTCTCTAGGGATGGAAATATCTTTTGTATAGGTTTTCAAGCAAGATATTTCTCGCTTCTCTTGCGACGAAATTCTCTTCTTGATCTTATTTTCTTTCCATGAAAGAAATAGTATAATATTGTAAATGGAAATAATTATAATAATTATTTTGGACCTTGTTTAATCATGGGAAAAGAGAATTTCGGAATTGTTTTAAAAAATGGTGGAAAGAAAAGAGATTTTGTGATAAAAATTACCAATTATAATTATCAATTACTTATTACCGACAAGTTTATTAGTATATTTCCTTCCTGGATTATCGTAGCGTGCACCTGTTAATTAAAGTTGTTTCGGTTATATTTTGACCTGTAAATTAAAAAAAGTTCAATTTTAAATGGCGATACTGAGAAGTTTATACAACCCTGATTATAATTTATTCAAATTGTATGTTAATATTGATAAACCGATTCCCCTTTTTTACGGATTGCATTTTTATAGTAACTAGAAGTTTTTATAATTAATCTATTATATGACCTACAAATTATATCGATATCATAGATTGTTACTACTCATAAAGATATTTTATGACATCCCACCTAGATTTACGGATGACATCGAATCTAGATTACAAATGAGGTATATCAAAAATATATTATAGTTGAAGTTTACCTGTCATATCACTGACTGTATCGTTTTGTCAGGTTTCATGGTAGTAGAATTAAACAAAAATTGTCCGAGACAACTCACACAAACTTTCTCATATACGAGTTAATAATTCCTTAGCCCAGTGTTTCCCATTTATTAGTTTTCGTATGTACATTTAATTATTACTGAGCATTTCATCAAAATATACCATAAAAATAACTTCTCCCGGGCGGGGAGCCGAACCCGGGCTCTCTCCGTCCGCGTTTTAAGCTATTTTCTCCGGAACTAGATTTATCCCGGGAAAACGGCTTTTATCATTAGATTTGTATTTAAATGGGCAATATTTTAGAATTTTTAAATCAAAATCGTCGGGAGCGTTTTCGAGAAATAATTTTTTTTCACGTTTTTTTCAGAGTTTTTGGGGGTAGCGCCCCCCAAATTTGAAGCTAAAATTCATTTCATGATTTCGCCTCGGGGTATGATTTTTTTGAAGATGTATGCAAAATTTCGTCAAAATCGGCCCAGTAGTTTAGGTTTCAGGCGTCTGCACAGACAGACATTTTTTAAAAACCACTTTTTTGGACTCAGGGGACCTCAAAACGTGTAAATCCCTCAAAATCGAATTTTCGCGCCATCACAATACTTTCTCTTTATATGAAAAAGTAAAAAAAAATTAGTTCCCGATAATTCTCTCACGAAGAATGCTTCTATAACTCGTCATAAATTTATAATACCTGTACTATTTTGTAGGTTAGTTTAAATTTTCCCTATTTCTTCTTAAATAAAATATTGCTGCAATATTACTATAATCATGTTTGCAGATGATTATTCAACATACATTTGTTAAACTTAGAATGCTCTACAAAGGAACCGGATTAAAATAATTGCGCTTTCTGATATTCATTATATTTTTTCGCTTTGTTTTTATTCATGTTTGTTTGGGATGCTTGCACACCCTAATTCAACCTCTGGTCTATCTGTAATCTCCATTTTCTCGAATGAGGGTGTACCATTAAAACAACTATTTGAGTATGCTTTGCCCTTTTAATCCTTCTATTATTATTAAATAAGCATTTTCTGTTTTAAGTAAGCTTGCTTATTAATTTTTTATTGCATGAATTTATTTATTCTATTTTTCTAAAGTCACAAATAATAATTATTGTTAACCTTGTATAATGTTTAGTTAAAAATCAATTATGCTACACAATCAGGGTTTTTCTCCGGTATCTTCGTTATCTAAACTGTTGTTGTTGAACTGAATCATGGACTGTAATAAAACTAAAGAATATTATCTGAAATAAGCATTTGGAAAGGAAACTATTAGGGAAATAGTGTACTAGGTATCTTATAGTATAGTGGTAAATAGCTTCCTTATCACTTATCACCTTCCGTGTCCTTAAATGCTGTGTTGCTTTATACGACCCAAATTTATGTTATCTCTCCTCCCTTTTTTAAGTTCCCATATAAAGAGAAAGTATTGTGATGGCGCGAAAAATTTGATTTTGAGATTTTGATGGATTTTCACGTTTTCCCCTGAGTCCAAAAAATTATCTATGGTTGTACAGACGCGAGGAGCCTTTTTTGACGAAATTTGACATACCTACATGTTCAAAAAAATCCTACCCCAAAGCGAAATCAAGAAATTTAGGGTGCTATACTATTTTTCAAAAAAACTATTTAAAAATATTTTAAAACAAGGTACTGACGATTTTGATATAAATGTAGTTTATATAAATACGAATTAATGTAAGCCGTTTTCTGTGGAAAAATCAAGTCCTATTAAAATTGCTGTAAACGTGGCGGAGAGATGCCGGGTTCAATTCCTCTCAAAGGAGAAGTGATTTTTATTATACATTTTGATGAAATGTTCAATAATAATTAAATGCACATACGAAAATTAAAAACTAATAAATGGAAAACACTGGGCTTAGTAATTATGAACTTGTACATAAGAAAGTTTGTCTAAGGTTTCTTGGACCGATTTTGTATATCTCAATTGTTTTGTTATTTACATATGAATAAAAGGATCAATTAAGTAATATTAAAACAAGCTGGAAAACAAGAAATTGTTTTCTCTTATTTTCTTTTATTATAAATTATAAAGAAGCAAATTTGTATTATACGTCGGTTGTAATAATTAAAAAGTTTAATTTGAATAGTCCTCACTGTCTGTTTTAATGAGAATTATTCTCATAACGTTTTAATGAACAATCCAGGCAATTCTTTGCCTCCCTCTTGAACTTGAAAAATTATTTATTTGAATTTTCTTGAGAGAGAGGGAGTTTGGTTTCTTACCAAAGAAAATCTATGGAACGATAATTTTTCTTGCTAGAATGCGCAACGATTTAAATAAACTAGATTTAAATATTGGCGATAGAGAACTAGAACTTTATTTTTATTATAGATGTCTGTTTATGTTCTCATTAACATCACATTATACATGTGCTTAGTGTTAATAAATGTTTATTTATTCATAATTTGTGACATTTGTTTGGGCGTCTTTTCTCCAAAATATATTTATTATTCAATGTGAGTATAGTGTGAAAACTAGATTTGGTATAAAAAAAGTCAAAACCCTATTCTACTGTTCATCAAAGCGGAACATGTGTGATAATATAGGCTTCTATAGAGTCCCTTTCATATATTATTTCCGTATTTTACAGTACATTTATGTGTCATATTTTATTTATTATAAATGTAAGTTCGCACTAAGTATTTTCAATAGAATTAAATATTTTATATGAAATTGGATTTGTAAATTTTTATTTAATACAAGGTGACCTCTTCAATATTGTTGTAATGTTTAAATGTAGTCTACTTAGCTCACTCTTCTAAACAAAATTTACTTCAACCTCTATTTTCGGACCTGGGGGAGGTTATCCTGACCCAGCTACGAAATTGTGAATAAAAATAGAAAATGTTTAGTGGACTGTAGGTTATACGCTGCATTTATGTACAAATATTGACCAAATATCATAATAATGGTCTAGTAAATAATAGATAGCTATGGAATCTCTTGGATGTCAAAGATAATTATTGCTAAATATTTTACATAATGATGAATATAATATAAAACACACACTCCTCTTTTTAACCCTTTCCTCGGAATTATGTGAAAAAGGGGTCTAAACCTAAAGACCTACTGTTAGAATTATTTAGATGTTGGAAGGGCCAAACATTTTGTACTCTTTAGGGCGGGTTTAGTTTGTCGAAGTTGGTAGAGGTGCCAAGATATTGCGTATAGAGTTCAAGTGATCTTAAACACGCTATACAATTTTCGGTTTACTTTACTACACTTATGCGTGTACATAATAATACAATACATCCCACAATTTTTAGCTCTAAGGCAAGCTATACATTATGTGATACTCGATCGAAATAAAATCAAACTAAATATTCTTATTAATTTGTTTATTTAGTAATCATTTGAAAATCTTGACTTTGATGCAATTTCTATCATTAAATATATAAATTTGCATTATATAAAATTGCCCTTGGCGTAGTAATATGCAAGTTTTGATTTAAAATCGATCCAATAAACTCGGTCCAAACTTTCTTATATGCATATTGATATTGAATTGTAATTCATATTTTTTAAAAAAAAACATATTTAAAGTGTTCAACTCATGTAGTTTTTTGTTTAGTTGTTTTTCAAACTGGGGACAAATTTATTGTTTTATTAATAACGTAGAAACTTTTTTTTCTTATTTGGTTAAATTTGCATTTAAATTGGCTTATTTTTAGAATTTATTTATCAGAATCATCGGTGCCTTATTCAAAAGCCTAAAATAGCCCTACATTTCCCCATTTTGCACACATGTATATTGTATATTTAAAATTTCTACGAAATCAGTCCATTAGTTTATATCTATTTATTTAGACCCAAACGTGTTCTAATAATAATTAATTTAATCTAATAAAGTTCCTCTTTTATTGATTTAGCCTTCTCTATTACTTTGACCTCTTGGTTATAATACCTAGGTACCTTACTTTTCTGCCCACTTAAGAAAAGGAGATACCAATTTAAACACACTTATTTTCTTAAAATAAGTGTGTTTTTTTCTTATTCTAAGAATGGAAGCCTAAAAAGAAAATTTATTTTCCCAAATTGATTTTGTAGATAGAAATAGAATCCTACGCGAACTTACTTTTCATTAGAATTTTCTTGTAAACCCACACATAGATATAAAGATGCCTCTTTCCGTTGAGAAGGATTTGAATGTCAATTTCTTTATGTTAATCTCTGCGTAAAAAGTCCAATACGAACAGGGAGGGGGGAAGAGAAACTGAATCAGACTTGGAATTTAATCAGAACGGTTTCTTGAGATTTGTGAATTTAATTTTGATGCAGAAATTGGATTTTTTTTTTATTGGAAGAACTGGTGAAAAAAATCCCGAAATGAAAACTTTCAGCGTGTTATTGAATGCGTTGAGTATATTTGTAACAATCTCATTTTCATGTGTAGGGGTTACTAGTTAATGTTTTTAATATCATCAAATGTTTTACTTACTATTTATTTATAGAATCTGTAGAAACTAGTTGGAAGTTAACATAATAAGATATTTGGATTGCAAATAATGTGCTTTATAACGAATATATTCCTCTTACACCTATAAAAAAAACAAAAAAAAAACCGAAAATAGTCGAAAGACAAAAACGTTTGACTGATTGTTATTTTGCTTCCGAGCTTACCGAAGGTAACCTAAGCTATGTGATCATTCTGAAGAATGAAAATATTTTGTCTCCGATTTCGAAAATTCCAAGACAGAAATCCGATTCAGCCATCAGGGAACTTATTTGTTGCGTGTGTCTGTCTGTCTATTTATTAGTCTGTTGCTCAATTTCTGCAAACCAACATATCTTAAATTACACGTCCGGTTTTAATGAAATTTCGATCGTAGACCATAATTAACCCATTGTTGGTCATACAAGTGGTGGTTTCATATAAGATGTCTTTTATCACTGATTTACAATGTCGAATGCAAAATGTAAACAGGTAGGGTTCCATCCCCAGTCGGCAAGGAAAGATTTTTATCGTAAATTTTAATACGTAAACCTATACCAAAAAAAAATTGAAAACACTGGTCGATGTAGTTATAGACTTGTAGAACAAGCAGATTTTTGCTTACTTACTTAATATCATAAAGATAAGATTAATACAATTGACGTGATGTATACTTGTTGCAATGATGAAATCTTAATTCAAGAAAAACACAAGATCCCTAGTATCTTATCACATTTGTGATAGCAATGCCCTAATATAGGTTTAACTAATTATAAGAATGTAATTTAGCTTACTTTTAGCCGCTAATTAATTGGACGAACTTATTAAAATTACAATTCAATTATACAGTTATTTTTATAGGTAGTAATACAATTTAAAGCACATTCTTTTTAAATTATAATTGGTCCTTCTTTAGATTGTTACTCCTTTTTTTTAGAGTACAAATTAATTTGACTAAATATAGCTATTAAGACAGAGGGATATTTAGTCCAATGTACTTTGGGACAAAGGAATATCAAACTTCTGTTTTTATAAGTGGAGTATCAGTCTAAAGAAGAACATTCCGTACGCCTTCTTTAGATTGTTACTCCCCCTCTATTTTTTTTTTTTTTTTTTTTTGTATAAGAAGAGTAACGTATAAAGAAGTGCTTTTAATTTATCAATAAATGCATTTATGAATGAAAAGGTGTTTTTGTAAAGATAGGGTATTGTAGAATGAAGCTATATATGGTTCATTAAACCTACGGTAACTTGATGTGTCTGTAAGACTACACTAACATGATGCATTATGTTTCAATATGTAAAGGAAGAGGTGACGTCACGACATATCCCTTCTCTTGCATTGAATATGTAAGCTTTGATCTGAGTGTATATGTCTGGTATCATCACTTCATACGTTATATTAGCCAATAAGGAGCTTATGCTTTTCAAATTGACGTGTAACAACGAGGAATCCTTATCAAATTATGATAATATTACAGGAACCACCTTGCTATGACATGTCGTGTTGCAACCTGGATATCTCGCACTAAGTTTCAAATATACTCTTATCTGTTCTCATTCTCATCTCTGAAAGAAGGATTATAGCTTTTCCATTAAGAAGTTAATACAGTTCTGTTTGACGAATCATTTTATAAATTTATTTATAGTTATATTTATTAATTGTCTACTGTTAATAATATTAATGTTAATTTAAAACCAATCGTTTACAATTATTGCCTCTATGCTTACTGATGGTAGTGGAAGTAATCTAATGAATGAAAATTTTACATGTTCCAAATTATAAATCTTCTTGATAAAAATGCACTTTAGGAATCGGAGATCATTTTCGTGTTTGTCGTCAATCTAGAAATTCTTATGGGACGCAAAATTAGCAGACACGTAGACCTATATTAATTCCATTCCTCTGCCAACATTTGATATTTAATAAAACTAAATATTTTCATTTTCATTATAAGGCAATAATAATGATTTAAGCCTTTTTTGCGAACCAACATAACTTAAAACTACTTATTTTAATGAAATTTGGGTGGTAGGTCTTAATTTGTCAATTTTTTGTCTTATAAATTGCTGGGCCTATCTACAGACTAATTTCGACAAACCATCCAAATTTCCTCAGACGACTACTTTTAAATAAGTAGGTGTAAATAATGTATGTTGTGCTCATGTGGAAGAGAAGAAAATGGGCGCAGAAGGTTGAAACTTTTGTGGATCCAAAAATGGGTTAGGTTAATTAGGTCCTACCATTAGAATTTTATTAGAATTGGACGAGTTATTTTTAAGATGTACGTAAAAATTGAGTACGTAAAAATTGACCGACAGACAAACATACACTGATCCAAATATGTTCCCTGCCGTCTGAAACGTATATATTGCTTGGATTTTTTAAATTCCAAGACATATCAAAATTTTGTTGATCAATGCAAGCATATATAGCTTCTGTAAATTTCGGTAAGCTTGGAAGAAAAATATTAAAATTAATACTATCAAACGTTTTCAATAATTTGCAGTAGATTAATTATTTTTAGTGAAGCTGCATACCTGATAAACTGATGATAAATATTCATCTAGGAATATTAATTCTGGCCAGATTTCAAAAATATATTAAATTTAGTTTACATAAACTAAATTTTAAATACCTGTTGTATAACCAATCGGATTGTAATACTAATTATTTTTACGCGGTTAGAAATAAATTCAAATTTTAATATCACTATAAAATTAATTGCAAATCCCTCTATCTAACATTCTAGTAGATATATAAATCAATTATCAATTTCTTAAGATCTCAGAGCCTTAATACTTATAATTGTAATTATGGCACCAGAATGAAAAGGAAAAAACTACTTTTAATCAATAATCTATTAAAAAAATGCGTTTTAATCTATTGATTCAATCTTTATAATTATGTTGATATAAATCTTAAACTGAATCTCTTTCTAATCCTTGATATGAAAATATATAATTATAATTTCAGAAATAATGCTTGACAGTTAATTATATAAGATGCAAATAATTTGAGTTTCTCTCCCTGCTTAATGTCAAATGTTTAATATCTATGAAGAGATTTAAACTAATTTAATTATATAATTATTTATGCAACTTTCACTTGAATTTGACGTGTTATAAGTTTTTAGTATCCTTGCATATGGCTTATTAATAATTTTATTAAGGTTTAAAGCCTTTTCTGGCTTTAGACTTAGTATGTCTTAGTCCACCTCCCCCCAAGATTTTTATAGAATTTTGAAGATACTTTCTCTTTAATTTATTATTTTGTATATATTATTATAAAAGCCCGAATTTATTTTGGTTCTTAACTTCTTTAATAGTATTGGAAATAGTAAATCTATAATTAGATTCTAACCTCTGTACCAACTCCTACACAGATTCTTTGTCTTCCTTTCATTTCGACTAATAAGTGAACACTGAACACCAGTAATTTCAAGCCGTCTTTGAAACAATAAACTTATACTTATAGTGATTTTTATTGTATTCCTTATTCCGATTTAAACGACTACATTGCCATTGCCCTTCTATAGAAACTAATGCTGTAAGCTACTAGTAAAACCTAACATTTCCTTATGTTTGCAGTCCCCTCTATATTTGTAATTATTTGTATAGAAGGAGGTCATCAGTGTAATTAATTATTTCAGTTTTTTTAAAAAAAAGTTATTTTTCATCCGACTTTTGGGACAGCATCAAACCTTAAGAAGAACACAATTGAAACTAAAATTAGGAAATGTGGGACTAACAAAAAACCTTAAAGGCTAAAATCAGAAACAAAGACCTTAGGTTTAACAAGCTCTAGTAACTAATTTGACTAATATTACCAACCTTGTCTGTTGCAGTAATGCTCTCTCTCTCTCTCTCTCTCTCCCTCTCTCTTTCATATACCTTTTAAGCAAAAAAAGAAATAAAATTATTTTAGTGATTTATTGTTGGGTAATATACTCATAAATGAAAATTTTCGTAAAATAATGCAATTATGGACTAATCAATAGGAGTTAATAGCTTGTGTAGAGTAATTAAAAATGGAATGTGTGTACCAAGTAGATCTAAATGAATCCATAAAACATTTATCTTCATTTAAAAGTTATTTTCCAATTCGTATCAATAAATAAAGTTCTGATTTAATTGAAAAGTTATTGGGACGAAATTGAGATTGCTTCACTTCGTATAATCTCTCGGGCTCAAGTAAACCTCAACTCTCACTTTTGAATTGATTAAAAGCATTTCGTTAAGTCTATAAAAGTTGGGATCGAGGGGTAAAAAGTTTTTTGTTTTAAGAATTTTATTCACTGTTGGAAAATTTCCTAAATATTAATTTTAATTTCGAACTTGAACAATTAAGATATATGATGTGCCTGATTTATTTGTATAATTCTTCTTAAAAGCCATAGACAATCTGGTAATTTGCGCCAGAAATTAATTAACTTCAGATTGGTTTCAGTAGTATAATTGTTTTAAAAATAAACATTTCCTTATAAGCACTCTTTTAGTTAATTGTAAATTTGAGGTGACCTGGGTGGGTATGAAAATTAGACAAAGGAATAATCTATGGCTTAATTTTAATTAGAAAAAGGGGTACTATCATTTTTTTTTTTATGTTAAGAAATTTTCTAATTCCTTTGTCCCAAATACTTAAGACTAACTATCCCTTTCCTATGATACTTATGGAATCCCTTGCCTTTACTCATGTCAATTTACTCATTTCAAATTAGTAAAAAGATCGTAATTTATAGTATGAAATAAGGTACATTTGTAGTATCTTACCCAACTATCTTATCTAACTAACTATCAGAATCGAGATTTCTGATTCATTTTTAGGGTTTCAAAATAAGATTAGCAATCCGATCTAATATACTGAAAATCCAAGATATAATTCAGGTCACTCGAAAAAAAAATTTTATTTAAATTTTGAGTAGGGTGTCAAATGAAAGGTATTGAAGAGTAGATTACAAATATATACACCACTTAGGGTTAGCGTTTAATTTTCGGCGCCATTTTGTCAAAAAACATCGAAATTTTTCGTGTCCCCCCCCCCTAAAATCGTACTTCCGCTGTTACTAAAAATATAGAAAAATATGCAAAATGTGCGGTCTGCTGGGCCATAGAAAAAATAAGATTAGCAATTCGATCTGATGTACTGGAAATCCAAGATGGCGGATAATTCAGGTAACTCGAAAAAAAATATTTTTTTAAAATTTTGAGTAGGGTATCAAATGAAAGGTATTAAAGTGTAGATTACAAATATATATACCACTTAGGGTTAGTGTTTAATTTTCGGCGCCATTTTGTCAAAAAACATCGACATTTTTCGTGTCCCCCCCCCCTCCTTTTCCTTTCTAATTTTGTTTCACAATACCAACGAAACCCTTTTTACGTGAGACTTCACGCCTTACCAATTTATTTTGTTTAAATAATTTCTCTTCAAATTTTAAGAACTTTTCACCTTGCGCTTTTAATAATGTCAGTTGTGATTTTCAAATATAATAATCCAATATTGCCACTTTGAAGAAGACTTATTTATATAATTACTCAATCGATCTATTGAACTTCAGACGAAATCTTTTTCATAAACTCGACTGCGGTGTTTTGCTGCTAGATTAATTTGAATTATAAGAAATATACTATGATTTTTCTTTGTCTTAAGAACTGTTAGACAAAGGAATACCCCTTTCCCTTTATCTAAAGAATCAATGGAACTAAGGGATGTTATTACTTTTATAAACAGACAAGATCTTCCTTAGGTACTTAACTAAAGTTTTAACGCTCGTTTTATGTCTCCTAATTACCTTGGTACCTCCTCTTAGGGGGGTACTAAACTAAAAGAGTACCATTCTAATGAATTTCAACTTGATGATATAAAGATTTATACTGTTATGTTCGAATGTTTTAACGATTAACGTAATGCAATAATGGCGATGTTAAGTCAAATCAGTCTGTAATTTGCAGTATATCTAAACACCAATGCAAATTCCTCATTTCACGCTTGCAACATAAATAAGCTCAATGAAGCCGATATAAATTCCATTGCACACTGCCTAAGTGCTATTCCATGCACATAGAAATATACGTGATTGAATTCGAACTGAGGGAGTAGTTATTTACGACTGTGTCAGTATTCATGAAAGTACTATTTTATAGTTTGCTAGAGAACAGTTATATTTACTATTCATTTGTTTTCGAAAGTATTTGAACTCCAGTTTTGTATAAAAAACGTGAGCATTTTTGATGTTAGCATGTTGCTAATTTTTTTTTCTTTTTGTAGTAGTCAATAAACCACTGAGTAAGAGTAAAATTAAATACCTAATATATATTTATCATTCTAAGATCGAGACTTAGTAAGTAATGTATGCTGTTTATTTATTATGTATTAGCGAAAGTATTGTTCGAGTTTGTCGGACTTTGTTTATATGTATTTTATTTGACGTAATTATACCTCATCAATAAAAATTTTTCAAATATATTTAAATTTTTAGCCCTTTAACTATCTCAAATTTAATACGTGAGAGTAATTTGATGGCTAAATTTTTACTACATTAAAATTCTTCAATTCAAAAATGTGCAATCTCTTAAATAGCCTTTAAGGCAATATAAAAGGCATTAATATATCAAGCTCACACATTCTTAAAGCAAAAAGAGACGAATATCATTAATTTCCGTTGACTTTCATATTGAAGAATTTTATTTTGGAAACGCCGTTATTTACTAACAGGTGTGTGACCTGAGGACATTATAACCGCGTGGGTTTACAAATTAAAAAGCTTTAGTTCGCTTTATGAACTCTAATTACTCCTAATCCTTTTGTTGCAACTCCATTTACCTCCATGTCATTTACCCTAATCGTATCTTAATGTAACTTGATTTATAAAGGACTTAAGCCACCAACCTATTGTGACTTTCTAAGCATCTGAACTTCTTAATAAACCGCTATCTTATTAAGGCAAGTAATCAATTTTGCAAAAAATTAAAATATTTCAATGAATATTAATTACATTTGTACTTTAAAAATGTAAATGAACTTTTAAGCTAGCGTTAATGACACTTGCAGAATTAACGTTAAATTATGATAACAGAAATAATTATTGCTTAATACAATAGACTGATGCGTACTTACCTAATAGTAGTGAGACAAGATTATACTGTTTTATTTTGTTATTTATTGATCAAAAATTTGTTCGATTTGTTCTCTCTTCATCATAAAAATTCTCAATAAATTCGGTAAGAAAAAATACTCAGCAAATGCTATTTTGAATTAAAGGATTTATGAGTACTTTTCTGTTAGAAAATTGTCTAAGCTTTACAACAATAGTAAAATAATTATTCTATCATTCATACTGTAAGAGAAACAATACATTTAATGAGACAAGGTCGTCAAACCTCGAAAACTTGTTAAATTTGACATAGTGGCAGAACGGTTGAGAATTGGCCCATGGTATATTATATACAAACAAATGTGTTAAATTGTGCGAAAGTTCAAGGAAGCGACCGCTTTTCAACGAGCGAAGCAAGTACGGTCCCCTGGATTTTATTATTAGTAATTTTTTTTTTTTTTTTAAATATTGAGGAAGGACTAGGAGAAGAAAATATGGATTGACTCAAATATACTCGTAGCTAAGGAGTGTAATTGAAACTGTTTCAGTTATTAGCAATTATCTGATGATGGTACCGGTTTCACGATCTAGAACCCGTTTCACAATCATTTTAGGAACCAGTTAGTTCACATTATAACTGCTGAGTTTACAAACAACCGTGAAATAACTCTCTTACAAACATAGGAGGAATGCGGACAATAGCAATCACCAATCAGTACGCTCCTGTTCTCATCACATTAATAGCTACTGGTACAAAAACAACATCTTAGTAATGTATATTAACTTTCTTAATAATAATGTATTAGGCATCGCTTGGCTCTATCATTATAGCGAGCGTATTGCACGCATATATGTATTCTTATTAAAATTGTTGTTTTAAAACGTAAGATATCAGTAAAATGCTATTTTCTCTGATTTTACCGAACTTTAACACTTTATAGCGGTGTCGCTGGTGGTTTTACTAAAACATTGTATTGTAACTCCGATATGTTTATACATAATTTCTTTTTAATTTTAACATTTTTTGTCCTTGCTATGAGTTGATTAATGTTAAAATATCTATTTTTTAAACTAATCAAAAAGAATTATATATTCCCATGCTAAAATATTCAATTCGATAACCTGCATAGTCCGCAATCTAGCTAATTTTGTTTTACTGAAACCTTTTGATATTTTTAAAAAGTTTGGTAACTATGTTAGGGCAAATATTTACTTAGCAAGTTTGGCATTTTTTAGAGAGAATAAATTGACACAATCTACTTACTAAATCAACTTGACTATACTTCAACAACTTTTTGAATTAAGTAAGCCCTTAAATCTTGAATAATTTTTAATAAATTTAACTTTATACTATTGTCATAGTTGATACGCTTTCGTTATAAAACTATTTTTTTTTGTCTGAAGACCTCGTTTATGATGAGAGTATAAAAGGCAAACAAGTCCCTTTGAGAATTAAAACCAAGTTATTATTTAGCTCCAAAGACTCTTATTTATTTTATTGTTTATTTAAAAAAAAAAAAAAAATATTGTTTTTTAATTGTTTGTTCTATAACTCATTTCGTTTAAAATATTTAAATTATGTAAAAAGGACATGACACATCTTGAAATAAAAGGAGTGCAAAATACGATATTTCAAATTCAAACATTTATGATAAAAAGATTAATTTTAGTATAAAATAAATGTATAGGGAAACAAATGCAAGAACGCAATTAAAAACATTTTGAAATCACAGAATATTAAAATTAAGAGCAATGCGTTATAATAGCAATTGCGATAAGTAATTTTTGGATAAAAATTAAACTTAGAATATTATTATAATCAAACGTTTTATGATGGATGTTTAATATTAATATTAAACATCCACCACTTTGGACATTACTTACACTTACTACAAACATCCATTTACTTTGGAAATTACTTAAAACAACAAATGATAATCCAATTTTTAAGTTTTTGGTAGTTTTCATACTACGGAAAGTTTAAATATTAATTTAAATCAAATTATAATCATTATTAACACTGGGAGACAGACAGAGAAAAATAGACTCCAGCGCCAGCGCCAGGATCCCCCTTCCGGCGCTGGAGTCTGTCTTCCAGTGTTAATAATGATTATTATTTGATTTAAACAAATGATAATATAAATCTTAAATCTTAGAAACTGTAAGGGCTAAGAAATAAATAAAGAAATGTATCTTTAGATCATAATTTTAGTTTTCCAACTCGTAGTCTCGTAGACATAAAATTGTGAATTTCATTCTATATTGCTGTATAAAAATTAAACGATATTTTAATGAAGAAATAACAGTTAATTGCTCCAGATAGAGAACTTAACAACTAAAGAAGTACAAGATGAATGTGAAGAAGCTGTGCTGGATTATTTATTTCATGTTGTATGTAGAAATCAGAATGGTTAAAAATACTCAAATGAGTTATTATCATTTAGATGGTAGATAAGATTATGTAGTCGTTTGATACATAAAGAAAATACACATAAATTTGCATTGAATGAATGGCATTAAGTGCAGAATCTTGATAACCTAATTTTTCTTCTATATTTATGAGACGGTTATATTATTTAAATTGAGATTAAATGTAGATCAAATATTGAATTATCAAGCATGAGAAAAAAATTTTAAGAGATCAATTTATTGATCAAAATTGGATTATAAATTAGTTGATTTTTAATTTATCAAATAAAGAATAATAAATATTTTGATTGTATTTTTGGGGTATTGTTAATTATTTATCACTTCTTGGTAGTGCAAGCCTCTTAACTTAATAATTTATAGCTGTGTGAAAAAATAAATTATAAAAGGAATGTTATCAATATGATCAAGATTTTGACCAGTTAAGATCATTTTTATAAAAAACTAATATAGGTTACTTGTTAAAGATCTGGTTTTAAAAATTAATGCATTATGTCCAGTTACGACTGTCTAATAAGCTCGTAACTGACCAATTGTTATTTTTGTTTTACAATAAACATACTATGTTATGTCTTTAAGTTCTTTTCAGTTAGGAATATACTTTAGGGATCATTGCCTAGATTATACAATCACTTAGGTTTTTTGGTTGTTATTATATTTACGTTCTAAGCCTTTCAGTGAAAATTGCGCCTCTGTGATGTAGGTAGGACCTACACTAGCAAAAACTTTTTTTCTTAAACTAAATTGAAATATAAGACAGAATGCAGTGCCTCTTTGTATTCAAATAAAAATAAGTTTTACTGAAAATAATATAGTCTTCCAATTTGTGTGCCACATTCCTCCCTCGCGTCGTATTATTTGACGAATGGTCTCGTGAGATTTAGATTCTAAGGGTTCAGGACTGGGATGTGCCTCAAGGGCCCATACCTACTTCATGGGGGTCACTGTAACTTTTATTCATTGTGCACTGACAGTTGAAATCAATATGGGACTATCTTCGGGGGGCTACTTTCAACAAACCATCCAAATTTCTTACAAAAACTAATAGTGTAATATATAAAATTATATAGGTGATTTAAAATAAACTTGCTTTTAATAACGAAACTTTATTTCCAGTATCTTTAGTAAGCTCGGAAGCAACATAAAAACTACCTAAAGTGCGGGTAGCGTTATAAAGAAACCAGAAACGAAAAACAAGAAATGGCTAATGCTTCAAAACAGTACAAGCCCGAAATACTTATTGAACTCATGTGATTTTTTTGGATAGAACTTTAAATCAGTAAACTTTTAACCTTTTACCATACTTATTATGTGTATTGCAATGGCTTAAAACTTTTGTTTAACAATTTAGTATGGCTAAAGTACCATTACAAATGAATTTCTCTAAATTACAGTATAAACTAATAAAATGCTATCCGTTCTCTGCTGTCTTGTGTAAGACGTAATATCGTTACAGATTAACATTTGACCTTGCTCCTTCGTATTGAATGATGTGTAGAAAGTTTAAATATAATGTTGAATTTTATTTTTTAAAGAGTTAGGAAAGGTTTTCGAATATTTTTTCCCCCTGACTAGGTAATGGTTTACATTTTTAAGCTTAAGTAATTATGGTGTTAACATGGGTAATTTCATGCGTGGTCACGTACAAAATCCCTTCACTCTTTAGCAAGGATTTGGTGCGTTTAAATAATATATAATTTGTGTGTGTGTGTATGTATACTTTTAATATATTATTATTCATAAATATATAAAATTGTGTGTGATTGTGAAAAATATTTTTTCTCGTATATTAGAATATACTTTATACTTATTATATTTCGAAGAGTATAACTGATCAGTAGATAGTCTAGAAAAAAAAAAAATTTTTTACTATGACAGGGCTCTAACCGCTTTAATAAATCATTATATTTACTGAATTGATGATTCAACTAATCATGTTTTAGGTCTTCTGATAGTGACATATAGGTGTAGATTCCAAAGTGCTCATGGTTCATAAAATGGGCTATATTTTGCCATTTTAGGTTCAAAATTAGGGCTGTAATATAGTTAGATTGTAGTTTCCAATAAAGTTAGTGAAAGGTTGAAATTTACTTTTTGTTTAACAAAAAAGTGTATAAAAGACGTAAAAATAAATAAAATAATGATAATAATACACAATTGTCTTAATAACTAATTAAAATTTAGTTACTAAAAATTGATTAAATTTAAAGCATGATCCAATCGACGTTCATTAATAAACAAGTGATCATGAAAATATTTTGGTTTTACAATATATGAGATTTATAGGTTTACATATATATATGATGAAGATGGTGTTTAAGGTAGAGAAAAAATAAAACTGAAAATTTTTAGGAAGAAGAATATTCTTCTTTTGCCATTGAAGGAAAATTTTAATTTAGCTGAGAATTCATTCTATTTGCATAGACTGCGATTCAATACGTGAATGAATCTCTGCAATTCCACCAAACAATCTAGTCTTTTAACATCTTTGCATCTACATATTAGGAGTTTTACTATCATCGCTTTGGCAATTCTTGTTGAAGAAGAGCCTTGGCGTCTTGCCATTCGTGTCATATTCTAATTGTTTAAGTTTTATTCGATCCGCGTCGAAGAATTCACTGTCGAGTTGAAATCATTTGCGAAGGAATATCCTTAGCCTCCTTCGCTTGAACTTTAAAGTTCCCTCAGTCTTCCGTATTTTGGTTAATTGGTTAAATCTATGTCAAAGAAGTAGATAAATCATTACATTAGTAAGATAATCATATCTTCAAGTATGTCGTCTCTTTGCAAGCTTCGATAAATAGCCTTTTAAATCGAAGTTATATTTTAAAAATCATTTTTCAATCTGCCTCTATAATTAATAAAGTTAAGTTTTCGTATTTTACTATTCTAGTCTCCCGAGAAAAAAAAAACAAGTTTTCCCCACGTATGAATGACCATTACACTAAACAATCCACGTCAATGGTGGTAGTTCGTATAGTTCTTGAACTTAGTGTTAGAGAAAAGTGATTATATCTCAGCGCCTAGTGGTCCAGGTTGAAGGTAATCTTAGTTTATAAGCTCTTAACGATTGGCGAGAAAGAAGATTCTTTAGGTCTTGACGTGTTCAGTGCCATAACTAAGAAATTCTACGCCCTCCGGCAACTAAATGAAATATGCCTAGTGGCGTAGCAATAAACTTCTATTCGAAGTGGTCTGAAGTAGTAAACCCGTTGGTCTGGTGTTGGAAAAAACTTAGCGCCTTCTCAAGCCTACGCTCGTTCGCTTTGCGGAGGTCTTACGCCTCAGGCAGTCTTGCGAACCGAGTCTACAAGTAGATTTAAAAATTCCGCTCTTTTAGAGTTTACCTTAACTAATCGTCGTATTTGTTCTATTAGAGTTTACCTTAACTAATATATTTTCCTCATTTATTGCACTCTTCTACATGCTTTCTTCTACTATACGTTTTTATGCACTCCTACTTTCATTCCTCATTTTTATGAAACTAAACATAAATATTATGATTTTAAGTGCCATAAATAAGAAATCCCCTCTCCCTGCGGCCTGCGGCAGCTAGAATGTTTTTTGTTTGTTTCCTTTATCACTGTAAAACTAGTGGCAAATAAATAAAAAATAAATAAATATCGAGTAAATCAACTTTTCGTTAAATCTTTTGTCGTCGTATTTGTACTATTTAATCTTTGGTCCATGTATCCTTGAAAATTGTTGTTTTCATGAACCTCTCTCTATTATTTTTATTATTATTTTTTTTTTATCATAAAACGATTTTCCACTCCTTAGTAAACACTGTGGAGAGGTGTTATGAAATAGTTTAATAACGATGATGGTTTATTTAAGACCGACCTGGCATTGGTCTTCTGACGATATAGCTAGGTGACGCAAAATAAGATAATTCGTAGTTATAAGAAAGAAAAAAATTGTTCGATTCTTTTGTTCAATCTGTTTAATATGTTAGTGGAGTTGCTAGTAAGGCTCTCTTATTCTTGAAAGATTCATATAGTTCTAAGTGCCAACTGTCGACTCCCTGCATGGTTGTTTAGTATGTTGGTGCCAAAACGTGCTCGGAATTTCTGGCAACTGGCCCACTGTGGGCTCCCGTTGAAAAACGTGCTTGAGTGCCTGAAGTTGACGGGGACGTCGCATACCTGGGCAAGGAGTACCGTATATAATACGAAGGCAAATAGACTAGACATGGGCATATCCGATAACTAGGTTTAGTGTATAAGGTACAGAAGTTAGGAACTCATACAAATAGGATTAACTCAGGGAAATCTGATGTCGAATAAATTTAAACTATCCCTCCACCTCCACGGACTCGTAATTCTTCAAAAATCATAATAAATTATATTACTTGTTAGTTCTTTTTTTCAAAATCAATGTGTTTTTATCAAAACAACATTTCCCATATCCGATTTATCAAAAAATATCTATTACAGATGTATTAAAATTAATAAGCGCAATGTTTCCTAAATTCAATTTATAAAAAGAAGACTGTATAAATTCAATTATTTTTCTGAAACAAGGAAAGTTGGGGTTGCCTTGTTGCTTTGACTTGTTTATTTCTTGTATAAATCATCGGATGAAGTATTAAGTTTCAACAAAACAACTTTGTCCTTTAACTTCAAATCTTTAATTCCTAAAAAACCCTTTTTTCCACAAAATGATTAAATTTACATAAGGACACTCGAGACAACTGAAATTCAACATTCTTATTTTTCTCCCACGCCATATCCATCCAACCCAGCGCCAAAATGAAAAAATAAAATGGAAAAAAGGAGATTATCTTGAAGATTTTTTTTTTTTCTTCTTCAGGGGTAAAAAGTTTATTTTTAGCAATACTTCAAGTATATTTAACCTACGCTCTTTATATATTATAGTATCCCCCCTTAACTCTAAGGGCTGAATCCTAAGGTCGCAGATATTTATTTATTTTTTGAAGGGGATGGGGCGATAAAAACAGAAAATCATTTTCTTCTAGAGTTTATATAAGGTTAAGAAAAAGGTTTTCAAACTTTTCATTCCCTGATATTCTCGACGAAAAAATATTTTCAACTTTTATTCCAAATTATAACTGATCCAATTATATCTCCTTCTTTGTAGATTTTGATTTTATAAATTGCAGTAGCAGATTAAGAAAAGTTAATAAGTGTAATTTATTATAATGGACCACTTTTTAACTGAACAAATTAAATTCCTGTGTTGGATCTAAGTAACTTGATTTTAAACGGTTTTAGACAATTTTTTTTTCTTTTTTTTTTATTAGGAAAAGGAAATGTTTGAGGAAATATAATTACCCCAATAATAATGGATGTAGCAAACTTTATTAACTGTAATATTTCCCCTACTTTTTGTTTTAACTGATAAAGAGTATTAAATAAATTGAACCAACAAACTTTCCTATTGTTCGAAAAAGACTTTCTCATTTCTTTGTGATACTGAATTTAAATTCCAAAATATTATTATGATTTACGAGTATTAATAATGTTATATGCCAAATAAAATAATCAACAGTGGGGATATGAAAGATGTTTGTATATTCGGATCGGTTTTTTTTTTTTTTTTTTTTTTTTTTTTTTTTTTTTTTTTTTTTTTTTTTTTTT
>KZ651264.1:507099-533837 GCA_001010745.2 Gerris buenoi | reverse complement strand
TATATATATATATTTGTTTATAAACTTATATACAGTATAAACTAGCTGTTATATATTGGAATGAATGATATACTCGACCATAGCATTCTAAATATTTATCTGGGGTTTTCGTTTGACTGGTTGCAAAAAAAGGATATTACGGTTTTTGGCAGGATGATAATACATAGGTGGCTGTTATTGCCATCGGCTCGATGGCCCGGAGCTAGTATTCTAGCCTTTTTTCACCCCCTATTTGTTCCTTGAACAATACATTACTATTTACCTAGGGTGCCAAAATACATTTAGGAACGTATAAAGCCGTTTTCCTAGGCTACAATTTCCTTTCTTAGAACCCTCAGAAAACCCCCGACAAATCATTTGCAATCGCTGCTCACTTTGAAAAAGAGCATTTTTCTGTGAAATAAAGCACAAAATACAGCCTGAAAATAATTTGGTTTGTTAATATACTTATATCTCAGCTTTTAGAAAACCTCTATTTATTAATTGCAAATTCGTGGTTTAAGAGAGACAATAATTGTTGTTTAAATGCGTTTTATTGATTTCACCTCTTCATGGTTATTTTATTTATACATACCTACTTATAATCTTTTGTCTTAACTTTAAACTCTTGATTACTATCTGATTAGTCTGTTAGCTTTGGACTCTACTTGTTTCTACCTGTTGTTACTATCTGGATTATACAAGTACCTGCCACGGCAGCAAAATAAGGTTGTTTATATTTATTTTTATCTACTATTGATACGAAATATAAACCTTTTATCTCTGTTTAGATGGGTAGAAAGTGTTTATTTTCGTATTTGAATTCATTGCGCATGCTTGATGCTTGTTTTATAATTCGTCACCATATCGCACGATTAGCGTGTTTGTTTTACATATAAAAACTAATTTGCTGTTTATTTAATTAATGTAACTGTTTTGTTTGCTGTATTTATTATTAAAATCCAATAATCGTAGATAAAGTACGGTACGCAACTCGTGTGGTTTTACTACCCTCGCTATCTTTCGGATGTAAATTCCACACTCGCATGCAAAATGCTACATTCCGCACTAGACGCGTACCTGATGTACTATTATTATGGTCTTTAAAATAATTATTGATTCTGATAACCATATTTATAAATTAATGATCAGAAACATGTAATGTTTTTCTTATTCACAATCAACTACATAAGATCTTTATAAAGAAATAATAATTTAAATTTTAAATCACCGAAGTTAAGAAAAAGCAACATCGTGCCTGGTTTGAACTTGGAGAGTTAAATAACGTGATATTGCAAGTTTCTCCTAGATCGTCTTCTTTTCTTTTAATATCTACTATTTGTTCATAGGTGTTTATAATGATATATACCTTTATATAGGTAAATATTAATGAGAATGACCTCCAGTATCAAGGTCCAAACATAAATATATCTAAGTTTTGATCAAGAGAGTTGCGATTACAATATATTTGTATAAGCAGTTCATTTCGTAGTGTGAAAAGGTAGTTGCCATTCTCTAACGAACATTGGTTTGATGTGTTTGTGAAGAAAGATGAAATAAAACATTCTGAAGTTGCAGCAGCTCTTATAGTCAAGGACAAACTTTACATTCCAAAATGACAGGGAACATTACAAACATTTATTCTATCTTAAAAGACGCAGATAAAATTGAAGAAGAGACTGGCAAATCCTTGATACGTGGAGAGGCCTGTGGATGGCCTAAGGGTGTCCATGAGTTGTTTAATGTTACCAATTTCAAAGCTTTGTGTTCTTTTATTCCACTGAAAAGTTGAAAAGTGTATTCTATTTGATCACTTGAGAATTTTTAAAGCAAGTTGACTGATGGCTACTTCCTTAGCTTTTATATCTTAAGCTTTCTCAGAAAGGCCTCTCTCAGATCTCAAACTTGAAGGATGCTAAAACCTTTTCCTTGTGTATTAAGTTCAGCTCTTGTTTGAACAGGTTTTTGTATCGTTTAGGGTTTTATTTAAAAACAAAAAAAAAAATAAATAAATAATCGAAGTAGCATGTCAATCACTTAAGCTAAATTTTGAGTGATATCTGTATTAAGTAAAAATAATTAAAAAAAAAACCTTCTAAAGATAATAATTGTCGGTCATAATAAAACAAGAAAAAAGTGTGCTAATTAATATGGCACATAGCTTCCTCTCTTATTATTTCGTAGACTTTAATAATTTTGTACTTTTACGACCTATTATTGTCGAATTTATTTAATCTTTCCCCATTATTTAAATCTGTATTTTTTTTTTTTTTTTTTTTTTTATTTTTTTACATGAATCAAAGTATCAATTTAGCAAAATTTAATAAAGGTAGACGGTTTAAATTAATCTGGAGCTATCTGCGAGTTACTTTTGACAAACTATCGAAATTTCATAAAAATCAAATGAGTACCTACTTTTGATATAGACATTGGTATTAAAAAATGTATGTTTATGCGCATGTGGAAGTGAAACAAATAGGCGCTGAAGGTTAAAAATTATATGGAAACAGCAATGAGGGCTAATTATAACCTACCACCTAAATTTCATTAAATTCGGACGAGTAGTTTCTATGTTGGTTTGCAAAATTGAGTGACATACATAGATCCAAAAATGTTCCATGATGCCTGAAACAGATTTCTGTCTTCGTTCATTTCGTTCTTCAGAATGATCACAAAGTTTCTGTTACCACACGGAAGCTATGTAGATTGTATTATTATTTGAATGGCTAATGTCGTATGCATCACTTCACAAACTTTGTAAATTTAAAGTGGCACTGTGTGTTGCAGAAACCAAAAATGAAGATGTATATACAACTGATGGAGCCACACTAACCCCTTATTATCCATTACTTGTATAGTTTATTTTATAAGCCCTTAGCAAGGGGGGGGGGGGAAGAATCCTGAGAACCCCCCCCCACCCCTTCCTCAGGACTTTCCATACTCCCGGAAACCCTTGGAGGGTCAGATCGCCACCCCCTAGATGACACCCTTAATCCGCCACTGGTATAAAATGTATTGATTATTGAGTATAAGTATGTATTGATTGTTGAGATAATCATGAGGATTGGTATTAGAGAATGATTGTAGTAGAGAGTCTAGTTGTGCGGGAGCCTACCTGCATTCATACTATTCCACTCGCTACTCATCTCCTTTTATCAAATATTAGAAAATCTATTACTTCATTACACAAAAACGTCTGCTTGTATCAGGTTGAAATTTGACTTTAGTCAATGTTTATGAAGTTTTATAAACATCGTTACGTTAGCACTAAGATATTGGTAAACACTTTGTTTCCTTTATTTTCAACATGTAGGTGTAGGTCTTATAGGTCCTCTCATCTCTCTTCTCGATCTTTATCTCTTCATAGCAAACATTTTATTTGTGAAAAATGTTTGATGATAGAGTATATAACCGTTTTGAAATCCCAATGTTACATTTGAAGCTCGCGTTACAGTTGACGAACGACACAGTACGCGAACTCTTTGACGAATAACGATGTCCAACAAGCTTAGCCTGAATATTAGTAAAAGGAACATGTGTATACAACATTTAACTAATAAATCAATCAACTTTTACTGAAGGTATCGTCCGACACATAAACGATACTGAGAGACAGGATGCATATTTTGTTGAATTTTAGATGCTCGCTTTACGCTCGCTTCAATTAATATTATAGAATTTTTTCCTTGGAATATGAATTTTTTTCGATGGACTTAAATTTTCAATAACCTACGTAATAACCTAGTAAAACTATTAACCTACGTAACGTTTTTTTCCTGATTTTATATATTATTTTACTTAATACTTCAGCTTAATAATTTATTAGAACCTCGCCTTCAAATAAAACGTAGTTTGTTTAAAAATTATGAATTTCGCCTACACATGGATTAATGTTATTTAATTTATTCTCGACCTAAAAAAATGTATAAAATCTTGCCATCAGGCCATTATTAATGTTTACCGTTGAATCTTTTAACGTCCATTAACTCTCATTTTTATTTTTAGAAAATGTCAAAGAATTTTTTCCTAAAATAAAAAAATCTGAATTTACTCAACGGTTGATTTCTTTATTAGCTGTTTCATCTATTTTTTAATATTTTATTTTCTATATAAAAGGTGGAGCTTTTAGATTTTTGTTGGTTCAGTTTTAATTTAACGGTTTAATGCAAAACCATAGAAATCATTCTAAAGAAAGGAACTTTTGTTCCAAGATTTCGAATTTGCATATTAAAGATAGAAGATAGAATGGAGGTCGAAAAACTTTTTAATGATTCGATCAAGTCTTGAGATACTTCCCTTTTTATTAAAAAAAACAATAATTTTTCTTCACTAAAGGAAGAAAGTAATCAAAATCTATTTTAAATTTTCATTACACTTGTGTAATGTGTATTTGAAAATTGTTATTACTAAATCCGTTATGATCGAATTAACTCTGTTCGGAGAGTGTAGGTTTTAAGTTTGCTCTTAGTGTTTTAAGATTTTACGATCAATTTCGAAGATTTAACGATATATTGATTTTAATCAAGTCATTCGGTTCTTCAGTGGGGAAAGACTAATGTGAATCTATTTTACAATTTCTAATATTCATCTAGTCTCAGCCCTTTTTATTGCAGCTTATTAGGGTTTTGATTGTATTGAATGACTTATTCTTAAACCCTCGTCGAGTATTAAGTCATTTCGTTTATCTCTAACTTTATTTACTCTCTTCCTATATTTATTTTATCTTTAAATTTCTGAACCCTGGAACTTTTAGACTTGAACAGAAATAATTATCTGTTCTTACTTTAATTAGTCTATTAAAGTCATTTTTGATTTTACTCTTTCTGTTTTCAGTATATCATAGATTTATAGATGGTACAATTTTCACTACCTTTATTGCTTGTATGCTTTTGTGCTTTATATTTTTAGATCATGCACACTTGGTTGTCACGTAACCTTAGCTCTATCTAATTATTTACATCAATTATTTATCTTTTGGTATTTGTAGCCAATGATTGATATTGGTTTGTATTATAGTCCAGGACCAGAACTGCAAAAATAATTTTTAAGGAAAAAGCAACTGTCTCTCCTCATGAAATTATACTTGTTTCTTTATCAGTGTAGCTTTCAGCCTTTATAAAACCATCATCAGTGCCAATTAGGGAAGAACTAGAGGTATTTTTCAAAATATATGGAGTAATTCTATATTATGGTGGAGACCAACGTACGACTGAAGCTATTAAGGATTTATCTTACTTATGTTCTTTTTCTTTGACTTTTATTGTCACATAATGTCGATATTTTTCTTATGTCCTATATAGGTCATACTCATATTTAGTCCCTTTGCTTCCCTTATATCTTACAACTTTTAACCATGGAATTTAAAAATAAAATCGTCTTATAATTCATCGATATTTAAGTCTTTAAATATTTATAAACAAATAATAAATTAAAAAAAAAGTTTTCTCCTTTTTGTATAAATATAAATCTGGCCTCAACATCGCTCTTAAACTTTTTTATAAATTTATTGTGCACGATGTATTAAAATAATTATGTGCGGGTAGTTAAAAAGTAGAAATATATCCTATTCCAGTTAATGTCTACCTATTCCATTTAGTTTTAAGCTTTTTTTTACCCTTCTGATAAATTTAGTTCATAATGTTATAAAGTTTTGTTTTTTTTACTATTATTTTATTTTTTTTGAAAACAAATTCGACGATTTTGTTTAAAAAATTCCAAAGTCTAATTTCCGAGATATTGATGAAGCTAAATCCGATTTTGCCGAAAATCGAAAATGTAGCGTATACACAATCATCTCTATAAAACACTTTTTGCATGTGTTAAAAAATATTATTGGATTTGAGTTTACCGTGTATAAGAAATTGAGTTTGAGTTAGCACTACCGATTTTTTTCTACATCACACTCTTTTTTTTTGTTATATTTATTTCATATATGTATTAACAGTTTTAAAAATAAATATATAATTGAAATGTATATTTTTACTACTTAAAGTTTAGTTGCTTGTGCCAAAATAGTTTTATGAAAAACACATAACTCTAAATTTAAAATTATAGGTCACTTTTCAAGCGTCATATATATTTCTCTAATGGAAAACGTTTAGTATGAGCGTATAAATATTTGGTAATCTTAACGTAATAAAAGTGAATTTGTGTTATTGTTTTTACTTTTAACTTAATTTCATTTTCACTTTTAAACAATTTATTTTTAACGACTAGACTGAATTTAGTGTCAGAATTGAATCTAGGGCAAATAATTTATGGGGTGTATGATATTTATGGTGGTTTGTTAATTGGCCGAACTTGAGCTAAAAATAAATAAATAAATAAGTTAAGTGTGGCATCTAGTTTATTACTTCTACTTAACTTAGATACCTACCCCGTTAGGTATTACTTTCTATTTTAAAATGTAAACATTTTAGTTCAATTATTTTTGTGTTCTAATGGTTTAAATTTAATGTTAAAGAAAGAAAAATATGTAAAAACCCAATTTATGAAAAGTATCCTTTGTAAATAAAAACATTTATTGAATTTAAGTATTGAAATATTAAAATAGTTCAAAACTATTTAGCAAAGCTTAACTACTTTGTACTTAATACATATAGGTTGTCGTCTTCATTTCAGGGGTCGGCAAATTGTTTAGCCGTCGGTTTACATTTGCAAAAAGGATGAGGCATGCATGAAATAGCATTGAAAAACTTATTTGATGCATACCGAAACAGTCTGCAATTAGTATGGCACGATGCTTCCTCGCGTCATATTTCGTATGCTTTAATGATTTCATGCATTTACAACCGCTTATTGTCCAATTTTAATTAGTGCAGATTAATCTGGTTTTATCTGCGGACCACTTTCAGTAAACCATTCTAACTATACAAATCATATAAATAAGTACTTTTTGGTATCTGAAAGGGTTTTCTGTTTTGGAATTTTTAAAATCGGAGTCAATTTTTTTTTTTGTCCTTCAAAACGATTTCATTGCTTCCATTACCTTCGGTATGCTTGGTAGCAAATATATTGATGGATAACCATAGAGTTCTTTGCAGTACATTTTTGCTTGGTCTTAAGGAAACAATTAGCGATATTTCCTTCTTGGATATTCTAAAGCTAGAAGCAGAATTTATTAAACATACAAATTAAGCATACTAATACTACTATATAATACATATAATATATACATTACATATAATACTACTTTATAGCATTTTATATACTAATTAGGCATTATCAATTTTATTGACATTATCATATATTATGACAACTACTATTAACAAGTTATTTTAACATTTAAATTCTTAAAGTTTATTAATTTAAATTGGTTCTGGCTGAGAATGAACCCATTTTTTCTTAAGAAAATTACGGCGTTTAGATCTCAGCTCGATAAAATACGAATAATAGACTAAAATAAAATTATTTAAACCGATAAAATAAAAATAATTGAACACCTCACTTGACTAATTTCATTTAATGTTTTATTGATTACCCTCTTCTCCCCCCCCCCAAAAAAAAACATTCTTCCACCCCTTATAATTTTGGGTATCTTCAGATAATTAATTTTATTTAATTAAATCAAAGTTTCAAGAATGTTTTTTTTTTTCAACCCCTTATTTGTTCTGGACTGTATAAATGGTGGTAATCAATGAAACCTGCATCTGAAACCGTTCCCACTCCTTTTACGAATAAGTACAATAAACGAATTAAAAAAGTACATTCAACTCGAACCACGCTTTTTAATTGTCCTTGATTTTCACTTTAAAATCGATTTTTTTTTAAAACATTTTATTTGTCGACCGTTAATGAATAACAGCGGTATAAGATCGCGCTAATGTAACTCCAGTTTAAAAATGAATCAAGTTTGGAGTGTAGGTTTTGATTTTTAAAGCATCGGAGGGTTGCACCTGTTCTGAGCTACTAACAGTGTCCTTGATGTCTCGAGCTTCATAATCCCACACTTTCAAACCTCCTACTTACATCGAATCACTGCCTTGTACATTCATGAGGGACTTTAAGACTTTGAAACTGTCTAATCTATCCATTAAATCTTTGTTTTCTCTTTCACTTTGATTTAAAACACGCATAGCTCAGAAACTTGACTCGTTATAAGAATTCTATTATATTACCCTTCTCTTAATTTTTAAACTTTGATTTTTTTTTTTTTTTTTCTCACAGCCCTCTATCCTAATATGGACAAGTTTCATAAATGACTCTATCACTTCTAACCAAGTCATTGAATATATATGGGACTTTTTTTTCTACTCGATTCATTTATATTTCTCTGTTCTACTCACAACGATATGCTTGCTTTCTATTCCTCACAGAACTTAGATTTGTTTTTGAATTGTGTCATAATTTGTAGGAATAGAGAGAATGGTTTTGTATCGCTTTATGGCACAGGAAATGAGGAACACCTGTTGCAGTAATACAGTTATAAGCTTTACGTTTATTTTTTAATGTAATTTATGCAACAGTAAAAAAAAATGACACGACTATTATTCTTTCTTTTCCTTCTTGTTCTACTACCCAGCTGCCTTTTCTTAATTCGGTCAGTTATCGAGTTTACTTTTATTACCGTCTTTTCTAGTCTTGTCTCCATTAAATCGGCTTCCTTAACGAGAATTTTATTGCATACTAATTTTTCCGTCATTTGTGATTTGAGAAATCTTGTTAAAATAGAATTACAATAAGTCACGTTTAAGGTTATTTTTTTTCCTATAACTTTAATAGATACATTCTGTATTACTAATGAGCCTATCGATAAACAAACAAAAATATACTACTGAAAATTAATTGTATGGTCATTATTAAATCATTCCTGTTATTATCGAATGAAATAATGCAACATATAAATAAGATTTGTTCCTTCAATTTATCTAATTAATATTATTCAAAAGAGTAAACACGATTATTTTTAAAAGCTTTTATTTAACTTGTAATGTTTGTATGTATGTATGTTCGGGTCAAATCTTGCAACTCCATTTTAAAGCAGTTATCGTAAACCGATTGAATTGAAATTTTGCATACACGTTTAGTTTGGATGACAATGCATGGTTAGCTATGTGACGTCATTCTAAATCCAATATGGCGGGTAGCCTAAGATGGCGAACTAGTTATTTTTTAAGCACGCCCGTGATATTGGTATCAAATGAAAGGGTTTGCTGAGAAGAATACGAATAAAAGCTTTTTTTGAAAAAATATTTTTATATAATCAACTTATTTTATATTAAACTAATAAAATTTACGTACTAAACTCATAGCTTCTGTTCACATAGTTTCTGTTACCTTCGGAAAATTTGGAAGCAAAAGGGGGAAACAAATAAATTAGATAGTAATGGGTTATAAAAGCATAAACCCCAAAAAGGCCATCCCTTATAAACAAAGGGCTGAGCGTTTTTTACGAAACAACGAAAAACTCAGTTATTCTTTGTCAAAAAAACAAAAACGGGTGCAAGGAAGCTTTCATGTGCCGCATATTTTGTGAGTAAACCTCCTAAATGTTAAAATATTGAACAGTGTCAGGTAGACAGTGTGGACACGTTTGGCTTTTATAGCTTTAAAATGATAATACGTAGCTGGTGAAATTATATTTTAAGTTTCACTATAACTCAAAAGTCTCTGAATTTTTTAAAATGCATAGGTTCTATATCAAGAGCCCCTCTCTTCAGCAACTTACTATGGAAATATATAATAGCAGCAAAACTAAATATCGTATTCCAATTTTATTAACCTTGAAACATTACTTTCTGCTAGATAAAGAAAATCAATTAATTATTTTAGTTTATCTCAAATAAGAAATTTGTCTTAGTGATTACTTGGTGTTTGCCTTTTCAATTATTTTAACACGCCTCAAACGCATTTTTGTTTTATTTCATGGGAAGCGATTTATTTTGTTAAACATATTATAGTTAATACAAATGTATATGTATGGTTTTCAATGAAAATAAAGTGGTTTATGATTTTTTTTAAAATTGATATCAACAATATAAATCAACTAGTAACTAGATTTAAGCCTTTTGCAGAGTATATCTTAAGTTAAGCGAATATAATTAAAATAAATGACCACATTATGTATACTTGTTTGGGCTTATATATATATATATATATATATATATATTTGTATTGAAAATAATTTAAATCTGCATAAAATTAGATCAATAAATCATATTCCTTGCATTACTATTAATATATTTAAATCATAATGTACAAAGTAACGCTTTGAAGTTTTTTTTTAATTTTTGAAAATAAAAACAAATTCATGTAAAGTATAGGTGAAGTCAAATGTTTGCATAGGTCATTATTAATCTATTTGTTATAGATTCCAAAGTTACCAGTTGAGATAAGAATAAATAAATAAATTACATAGGAAATTATTTAGACCCTGAATCTCATGGGGAGATTACTATTAACATAATTTTATAGTCGCGATCATAATATTGGATTTATTGTAGGTTTCTTTCTGCATTTAAACTAGACACGGGTCTTAGTAACGCGACAAGAATAAATAGAGGTAAACAAAACATTATTAAAACCCAAAGCCGTGTTTATTCTTTTCTAAATTCAATAAAAACAAATTAGGTATATATTTGCATTATAATTTTATTATAGCATGGGATGGGATATAGCATAAAATTAAATAAATTTATTTGTATAAGCCTACGAACATTAATATAAAATAATCTTTAAAGATATGTTGGAAAATTATCTAATAACTAGCAACTAAGATCAAATCTTATGATTTAAGTAAATCATCAAATTATTTATTTTAATTCTATATTTTTGCTTCTTAGCTTACCAAAGTTAATAGAAGCCCTGTGATTATTCTGGATAACGATTTTTTTATATCTTCAGAAAATATGATTTTATTTATTATTTAATATGATTTTAAATATGATTCCAGAAAATATGATTTTATGAATCCAGAATATCCTGGTCATATACCCGGTTAAGACAACAGAGAACGTTTTCCGTCTCGTGTGTGACTGTCGGTCTGTCATTTAGTATATCTTAAAAACTATACTCGTCCGATTTCGATGATATTTGAATGGTAGCCACAAAATTTTGACCTTCGCTTTTTTTCTGCATGCAAACATCTATCCTAAAAAGTACATATCTAATTTTTAGGAATAGTTTGATCAATGTAATTTGCAAATGGTTCCATATTTATTTCATTCGTTTACCCTCTTTTAATATTGAATTAATATAAATGTGACCCTAACCAAAGTTTAAATTTCAATACTTATTATCACATTATTTTGATACTCATGTCACTATTTTTTTATTTATTTATTTAAAGTCTGTTCTTAAGGGTTTTTAAGTGTAAAAATAAATTAACAAAAATATGTATTACATAACTATTCCTAATTAGCAGTAAACTCTGCTTTTAAAAGCTTTTAAATAATAGAAATAATTAATTATTTGGTCTGAAATTCAGATTATAAATGCTTGTAACAATGGAATTAATCGTATTACATCCTTTTATTCAACCCCCCCCCCCCCACACCTTTAACCTCTCCCCATGTCTATGTACTTTTATAAAATAGTGGAATAAAAATAAGGATGAAAAAGCTAAAACAATAAAACAAACTAACTTAAGTACTTAAAACACATTATAAAACACTCAAGACACACGAAAATAAAATTGAAAAAACCAGAGAGAAGCAAGGAAATTACAAAAACACTAAAAACAAGCAAAACAAAGCTGACAGACTCAAGCATTCAAAAACATGATTGTAATTCTAAAATAGTTTTCCTCATAACAATGCCACAACGCCTCGGGTAACAGTTAAATATAACAAGAAAGTTTACTTAACATTTCCAACAAATTCACTGCATTGAGCAACATTTTAAAATCCTCTCTGGGAATAAGTGGCTCACTTTGAGAGTGTAACAACTTCTAAACTGCTTTAAATTGGACTATAATGATTTTGTTTCACAAATTGAACAGATGTTCAACAAAGGTAGACAGATTTCAAGATAAAAAGGTTATGGACTGAAATATTTGTGTGATAAATATCACTCTTCAGGAATTAATTATTAAGAATTATTAGAATTAAGGTATTAATTATAAAGAATTAAGCATTGTGTGTATTTATTTGTTTTTTTTTAATTCCTCAAGACTATTTACAAATTTAATACTTGAATTAAAAACCTTTTTTGCATTTAAACATTATAAACCTTCAATCTCTAAACCGTATTATTTTTAAAAATAAAAAAAAATCATATAATGAATTATTGCAAGTATGAGCTACAGAAATGATTGGCTGATCATAAGTTGTTTTGACTGAGATTTTATGGTGGGTATTACTGACTTTATAATTATGACAGCGACATTACTAGAAAGTAAAACAACAATATTGTCACCACAATTTTATATTAGTTATAGTTTGTTTTATGTAGAAGGTAGTTATTTTATATTAGGTTTTTATTTGGGTATGTTTATCATTAGTATAAAATTGTGGTGAAAATATTGTTTTTACTTTCTATTAACCACTCTAGTCATAATTTAAGCTGAAGTATAAACTTGCTTAAAAATTATACAGTAATGCTCCATCTCATAATTTTTATTGCGTCACATTGTTTGTTAATGATGAAAATTAAAACTTGAATAAAAAAAAAGTTGTTTTCTAAAACATATATTTGTCTAACCATGTAACTTGTGTTTTTATTCAAGTGCTCATTCTCATCATGTTCGATTGCCACAAAATACCGATCAATACAGCCCGTTGTTTGTTAAAATAAAATAAAAAAAAAAAAAAAAAAAAAAAAAAAAAAAAAATGGAGGTAATTTGCGAAATAGTTGAGTTAAAGTTTAATTATACAAGCGTTTAGTAAATTAGCAATACATTTAGAACAATCATTAGTAAAATTACTAATGCATTAGTTACTTTTTTACTTAAATGGAGAGCTTAGCGATGCTTCATTTTTTTTCTTTTCTTTTAAATGCATCATGGTTTGAGATATTGTTTGTGTCAAGAGAATATCACTTTAAATATAAATGTTCCTTTTATGGTAAGGCTTTAAAGGTAAAAAACATAGTACCACTAATTGCAAAGAAACAAAAATATTAAGTAATAGTTACATAACATTAAATACTATCGTTATTATAATTAGGTGTGAAGGAATTATTACATATTGACATCTAGCGAATATACTAATATTTGAATGCACATAGTAACTTAAATGCATTTCTCAATCATACTTTGCAGTATAATATTAGCTTATAGTCTATCAGGATTTTATGGAACTAATTCATATTTATGTTTAACCTGTAGAACAAAACCTGGGTTTTACCGGGTTTGTTCTTATTCTGATATTAATTACCAATATAACGACTTGGATTTCAGTTGAAGAATAATTCTTATCAGGATTTCTTATTTCTACCTTCGATATTTTTCTATTACTTGTTAATTGATCATAATGGTGAGTAAAATTAACAGTACATTTCACCCATTACGGGCATGATAAGACCTCGCATCATTGGACATAGGACGAGGCAGTGGGACACAAATGATCTGAGGATCTTGTTAAATAATTTATATGTATTATTATTCAAATTGTTAAAAAAATATGTCAAATTCTAACATAATCAAGAATTCGAGGTCTGATAATACCCATAATCGGTGAAATATAACCCTATTTTTAAATTAATAAAAAATATCTCTAACCCAGGAGGAAAGAAGAAACTTCTTGTATACTATAGGCATAAAACTCGAGAAGGATGATGTCGTCCTAAAAAAATGATCGACTATCATGGCCCATCAAGTAGAGGGTGAAGTTAACATCCACAGCTTAGATAAGCTAGGCTTATCAGTTTAGGGGATGGGGAGAGACGCCGAGTAAACGAGGCATGGTACTAATACCGTATCCATGGATGCAACATATAATTCTTTAAAAGAAATAAATTTAAATATTTTTACTAGATTGTTACGAAGCCATAAGATTAGTTTACATTTTACTCCTTAAAATAAATTGCACTGGTATAATTCTGAAGAAGTATAATGGTCTAATTGAAACAAATCCGTAAATAGAAGTAAGTTGTCAACCTAAATTGCTCTCTGAGAAATTGTCGTTCTAAAAAAAGTTAATGTATTTCAGTTAGAACTTTCAAAACTAAAATTACTTAACATCTGACTTCATTTGGGCTTTGACAAAATAAAGTACTACAAGATACAAATAGGGAAATTTCGGTGCCTTGAAATTATGATGTAATAGCTAAATGTTAAAAGATTTATTGTTGGTTTTAAATTCAGTGATATCTTTGTTGTTTTTTTTACATATATGTTGTTAGGCATCTGTTTTAAGCAAAAGATCATCAAAGTAATATGTTTAAGGAGAAGTAAGTTCTTTAAAATTTACTAATGAATTAATTTGAAAAGTTCCAGAAAGGTCTTGATATTTTTAAAGTGAACAAGTTACAAATAAGGATGTTAGAGTTCGTTCGATGTAATATTTTATTGAGCAACTTCTTATAAAAAAAAAAAAAAACTTTCCTTTTTTTTATAAATTTAACTTAAGATGTCCGTCTTGATACTTCCTAAATCCTTAAAAATCTTTACCGCAGTTGTGTCAGATGTATTGTCTTCGTTGTCTTGGGAAGTGTGAAAACGTGATAGGTTAGAATGAGCGGGTGGAATAAAGCCAACCATCTCCCGCCAAAAAACTCAGCTTCGGTTACAAAGGAAATAAGGGTAAACGAACTCGCCTTGACAGTTTCTTTAACTGTTAGAAAGTTACCGGTTTCCACGTCTCATGTCTGTAAACGTTTTTCCCAAGATTCAAACTCAGAAAGTGTTTTTTTGGGTGTTTCAAACTCTTTTGTTGTTGTGTTTTTTGTTTTTCGAAAAGAAAAATCACTGTGTGATTCCATGATAATTAGTCTTAGTTGTTCCATGAGCTTTCTCAATGAAGCAATCCTTTTTTTATGAAGAGTGAATCTTAATTAATGTGAATGGATGATCTTATTGAATGCACGGTGATCCTTAAACCAAGTGACTCTTTTATTTCTAGCTATGTGGAGTCTCGTTAACTTTTTCTTAGTCTAACCTAATGATCTTTACTCTCTTGTGTTCCAAATGGGTACCTTGTGTCCAAAAAAAGGTTTTTTAAAACTTTAATTTGTGGTCTATGCTTATCCACAGTCTAATCTACTTCATATAATATGTGTAGGCCTATAAGATAAGTTGCGTACAATTTATGATTCATTTTCATTTTTATTGATTTATTATTTTATGTCTTCTCCATTTGCTGTCTGATGTTAGGCCTATTATTAAGTACAGTTTCTTCGAAAATTTTACACATTACAACATCATTTGTGGTTATTGAGCAAGTCTCTTATAGGAATAATATTACTTAATAAGTATTCTAAAAATTAAATAAATAACAAATTTACCATTAGGGCAACGATATGTGCGTCTTAGATATTATTTAATTATGTACTTATACTTAGATGGTTAACTTCTTGGTAACAAAATATCCTTGACAATATTTTTAATCCCTCCCAAATATTTTAATTCAAGTAAACAATTATTTTATATCATTATTATTGTATTACAATTTATTTAAGAGTAATTTGTATTATTTATTTTAGTTTTGCTTCCGAGCTTACCGAAGGTAACGGAAGCTATGTGATCGTTCTGAAGAACGAAAAAATTTTAGGTCTCCGATTTCAAAAATTCCAAGACAGAAATCCGTTTCAGACATCAGGGAACATTTTTGGTTCCGTGTCTGTCTGTCGGTCTGTCGGTCTGTCACAAATATTTGCGAACCACCATATCTTAAAAACTACACGTCCAATTTTAATGAAATTTGGGTGGTAGGTCATACTTAGCCCATTGTTGGTCCCATATAAGTTTCAACCTTTCTGCGCTTATTTGTTTATCTTCCACATGCACACAAACATATATTTGTTTTCAGCCATATCTTTAAAAGTAATCTTCTGATTTTTATGAAATTTTTATGGTTTGTCGAAAGTAGCCTGCAGATAGCACCTGCCTAATTTCAACCTTTTGCGCACTTTAAATCGTACTAAATTAATATGTCTTATACTACAAAGCCGCATGGCTCACTGACTCACTGACTGACATTAATGTTTACCCACTTCCAGAAGAGCTAGAGACTTGCGGTTTGCTCCATTCGACGCGTAACGTCCACATTGTGAACCAAAATAATTATAAAAAGTTCACTTTTCCCCCTCCTTCCACCCTTAAATAAATAAAAATGGCCGACTTGATTTTTAAGCTGGTTTGAGGGCTTATTGCAGCTAAACAGTAAGTCGTACTAGAAAATGGATAACACAAGTGGTAACTGATTTTAAAAGATCTACAACTTTAGTCCTATGAGTTTTTGTCGAATCATCATCGGTTGTACCTTAGATGGTGATAATTTTGTTATTTTTTGGTTTTATTTTTTTCCATTTTTGTCTTTGAATGGCCATAGATTCTATAATAGTTGACCGATTTTATTTCTGATTGCGGCGGTTGAATCTCACACTAATGCTCTTTAAATTGAGTATATTTTATTTCATTAGTTCATCCTACTTGCTGAGAACATGAGAGTAAACTTTTTCCCGTGCGCCATGTCACGTGACCACTTTTTTTGGTTTTTAATATTGTGTCGTATATCATTTTAAAGGCCTTGATATGAACATTAAAGCTATTTTATTTGTTGATTTTTTAAAAAAATTTTGCATGTACTTTTGTACCGATTTATAATTTTGTTGTAGGTTAATGGGTTTAAATACTTTTTTGATATTAGGTTTTTTATTTCTAAGTATTTATTAGTTAAATTAATGCCCTTTTGTATTGTTTGTTTTTTAAAACTATAATTTTGGTACCTTTAGAGTACAGGGGTACAAATGTTAAAGTTAATCTTTTATAGTGTGATGTATATTGTTAAAAAGCTCTTGCATCGTAGATTAATTTTTGTTATATTATATTTTGTGTTATTTTTAGTTTAAGGGGGGGGGGGGGGATAAAAAAAAACCTGTTTAAGGCTGGGCCACACCTGTCCGCACTGTGCCCGCACCGTATGACGGCCGTGTGTAGGCCGTGTGTTGTCCTAAGGAAATGTCAAAAGTAAACACAAATAATCCAAATGTCGGTGAGAGCACGGTGCGGAAAGGTGTGGACCATGCCTTACATTTCCTTAGGTTTATTCCTCACCGAGTGTTGCCCAACACACGGCCGTCATACGGTGCGTGCACGGTGCGGACAGGGGTGGCCCGGCCTTTGTACAGAGGTTTCTACGATTTGATTGCAGTTTTATATTTTTTATTAAATAAATTATAGATGCGCTAACTTTTGGCGCTTGTTGGAAGCTTTGTTTCTTTAACAAATGTTTAAACTTCTTCGATTTTATTAAATATTTACTGGAACAGTGCCACGCGGTTCCAACTTTTTGATATTTATGGTATTTTTCTTAATTTGGTATTTTCTTTGCGAGGAAGCTATGTGCCACATTAATTGGCAGAGTATTTTATTTTGTATTTATTTTTTCAGGTGTTGGGTAAGCTGAATTACTATTTTAGTGCATTGCTTCTTTAGTAAGTTTTATTTAAAATTTTATTATTACTTAATTACTTTTACTGTTAATACTCTACCGCCTTTTAATTAGTTATACTGATTAAACAAGGTGTATTTATTTAAATTAATTCCTAGATATTTAAATCTTTAAGAAGAATAAGGCATGAAGAAATTACTTTTCATTCTCTTTATCTATCTCTACATGTAATCTCAATAAAAAATATTCCTGATCTAGATTCGTTTCCTTCAGGTATAAAATTCCAAAAAATTAAAATATTTTTGAACCTGACCTTGAAAAGAAACGCAATTATTAAACGGACGGAAGAATTTAAAATAAAAAGAAGGCAGAAGAAATTCTTCTGCTTTTTGAAAGCTCCTTTAGTCCTTGAGACCTGTCTCATAGTGACAGTTTCAGGTACAACATTATTGACTTGATTTTAAATTTATTCCGGCAAATCTTCCACATCAACTATTTGGCATTGTTTTTAATCCCAGAAATCTCCCTCATCTTTCCGCTACTAAAAGCAGAACAGTTTTTTTTCTCTTTGTTGCCGCGAAAATTAATTCTTAACACAGAAGAATCAATGTAGACATTGTCATACTGTTTCTGTCTTAATCTTTGTTTTCATCTAATGGAACTACTTAATATGAGAGTAACTATAAGGCTTAAGGTTCTTTTTCATGAACGAAATACTGAACACTAACAATAATTTTAGCTCTCAGAGATGAGAGACCTGTCGTTCACTAATGATCCCATCGAATTGACGTGTTATTTGAGCGTTCTTTTTTTATTTATAAGACCTCTTTATTTTTTTTAAAAAAAAAGATCTCAAAACAAATAAATCAGTCTAAGAAGAAACCTTTTTGAATAAATATTGTTATTATAGAAATATTTTTATTGTGATCCTCCCACAATAGCCTATATCCTTATTCTTTACTAAATGATCAATAATTGTATAATTAATCATTATAGAAACAATCATTAAAATTTCATTTTTTTAACTGTAAAAAGTTTATATTCCTATTCTCTTAGTATACAAATTAATTCTAGTTCAAATCATCTTTCTTCAAAAAAAACAAAAAAACATAACAATTGCACTATTAATTTTGACACTGTAATTTACAAAAGTGTATTTCCTAATTCATGAAGTGTTCAGGATTAAACGATTATATATTTACAATGCTTCTATAAACATAATTCCCTCCCACCTTATAGTTTTTCATAACAAGTTGCGGCATAAATAAATGTTTCTTCATTGGCAAATTTAGATTTTTTTTTTTTTTTTTTTTTGCCACGATTATATTTTAAATGAGACCTCAAATCATATGTCTAATTAGGTTGGAGAAGGTAAAAAATGAATTTTTATGTGTCAAGTTGCCGCCACCATTGTCCACAATTACTGCCCTTATTTACATGATCACACATTATATACAATGGTGTGATCATAAAGGTTTTTTTTTGCTTGTTCTTCTTATTCCTCCGTGGGACGGTACCAATAAAGATGAAATCAGCATACAATACTGTCGTGAAGAACTAAAGCCAATACGAGCTTTAAGAGTACATCAAGACAAACATAATGCTCCGACTAAAGTGTCACTTCTAAATTAGATAGATGACAAAAGAAAATTATATATGTAATTAATACTGTCGACAATTTTGAGTTTGTAAAAAAAATAGCTTAAAATTATACTTATAAATTATATTGTTGACAAATTGCGCATACAACGCATCATAGAACATTGATGTCTTTAAAGATTGCTTGGAAGTTTGTTATGTTTGGTACAGAAGTGGACAGATGACGTTATCTCAAAGGTTATTGTTCTGGATTTGGTCACTAGATAGAGGAACTGTGTAGGTAGAAGGTAATGGTTTCGGCGAGTCTTTAGGTACTCTCTTTATGGCGCTTCTGAGGTAAAATGGCCTCGTATGACCGGTGTGTAACGTAGACTATTTTATGACCCTACATTAGTCATATGGTCATACTTTTTTTTTTACTTTTCTGCTTAAAATACTATTTTAAAGTGCATTGCTCCCATAATATAAGTTTCAATTTTTATTTTATAGTAAAAACCATATTATTAAACATGTACATGTTATATATTTATATATTACAATACAATTTTTAAGGCATAACCCAGACCGACCGTAAAAAAGAGTGCTAAATGAATTATAAACACAAAATAATACAAGAATAACTTGCTGATAATATTAATTGCATTTTAAGCATACTATTGGCGTTTCTGACTCCACTCTCTAATCTATGCTATACTTAAGTACACACGTGCGTATCACCATCTAAGATCGCTAAACATTTTGATATACAACAAGGACATGTTTATCGCTTCAGACAGACAAAAATATTCTCCGGCGTAGCTTAATTGGTAGAGTTTTGGACGTGAACTCCTAAAGTTCAGGTTCAAGCCCCGGCGGCGGAATATAATTTTTTTTTGTTACGACTCTCAAATAATTCTAAGCCAATTGTAAAACCTCGCTAACAGTTCCTAAACGACGCTGTGCTCTAAAAATTAAACATTTTGGATTATTTTTTTTATAATCTACTGATCAATTATTCTTGTTGAGTTCTATTCACTGTGAGTAATTTAAAATTAATTTCATTACTACTAAAGACTAACTAACTAATTAACAACTCATTTAGTTGTAGTGTATTTATGATTGGTGAGATTTTCCGTGCCAATGACCAAATCAAGTTATTCATAAATTTACCTGGCTTTAGATATCGATCGAGATGTTAAAATAATATTTCCATCCAACTTTTATCAAGGGGATTTTAAGAAAACAATATTATTACTGGTTTGTGATTTAATTTATTGTGGAATATTATATAAATCTTTATTTGTAATTTTCGGTTGTATAATTTATCCGAAATAGTATTATATATAGGAAAATATCTATATTTGTATGATATACAGATCTATTTCTCCAATTATTTTAATTTATAAAACAATCAGTTTTATATTTTGTACGCATTCAATAAGGAAATATTATTATGATAAAGTTATGTATCGATATTATTACTATATTATTAGAAGGTGAAAAATAACAAGGAATAGAATGAGAATTACGCATGTTTGTTAGATAATGTTATTTCTTCTATTTCTCTAAGTTAGATAATGTTGTCGAATTATTCTGATTCCAGTAGGATTTCATTACTTGTCAGTAAGTGTTGTACAGAGGCGTTGCGAACGAATGGAAAATGACCCCTAGTATTAGCCAACAGCTGGGTTCGATTTAAAAGCGCTTCTATCGGATTCTATCTATTCTGACGTTGTTGTCCATTGTGTTAGGACAAATTCACTCCACAACTCCTTGACTTCTGACAGCAAACTCTACCACTAACCAACTCCAAGCTTTCACAATGTCCACATTACACCTGATACTTATGTTTTTTTATAGTTTTATTCTTTCCATTCTTTCAACTCAAGAGGAGCGTTTAAATGTCTTTAGTTCTTTTTTATAATAGTCTATACTTAATTATTTTATATTCCATTGTATCATCATCGATGTAGACCTCTTGATGTTTTGATTTCATCCTATTGTTCCCACCTAATGTGAATATGAACATTGTAAACATTTATCCTTTTTTCCGAGATTATAGTTGTTACAACTTACTTTCTGTAATCTGATGTTTAATGTGTATTTTACATAACTTTTTTATAACTTATGAGTATAATTTTAAACCCCTGTGAAATTATTAATACGTCCTTCTGCCTCTTTTTTTTATAAATGTACCTACCATCTAGGGCATTCATTTACTTAGTTACCCAACCTAAATTACTTTAATGTGTGGAAATTCCCTTATCTTTATACTTAATAAGACTAAGGGATATTATCTCCTTTATACAGAAGAGTGATGTTCCTTTGTCCCAAAGTATTTTGCCCTAAATTTTTCACTTTGTCTTGTAAGTAGTCAAGTAAACAAATCTAAGAAGGGGGGGGGGGACCAATAATATTAGTTCTCACCTATTCTGATATTGGACCTACGGTGTGGAAGTGTAGGGTAGCACCAACCCTTCGAATTCCCATCGTCTCCAAATACTGGCAGTTAAAAATTCTTAAATAAACTACCGATGCTTCTTATAATATGTTTCTAACCTTACACATGAAGGTGATGTCCCTTTGTCCGATATCTACCCGAATCCCGATTTGAAATATTCCATGAATTCTTATCCCATCATTCTAATCCTCTTGTATAACTCCTATCCTGAACATATTCCAGGTATCCCTCCAAGACGTCAGAAGTCAGAAGAGGCAGGGGCTTAGAGAAATTCTCCCACAAATCGTATATTAAATAATTATAATTATTATTGCAAACTATTGTTATTATTGTCTATTACTTACATCGTATATACATTATTTAATTATTTTGAATAAATATATTAAATAAATTTCTGTTTGTTGTCCATCATCTGTGCAGACGTATTGAATTTAAAATAGTTAACAGATTTCAATGAAATTTGGTTTAAATAAATATGTATAAAAGTCAAACCGGCACTTTTATAGAAAAGGTCCCTCCATTTTTTTTTAATTTAATATACTTACGGACAACCGAATACACACTCTTTTTTTTATATATAAAAAAGTGTGATATTCCTTTGTCCCAAAGCATATTGGACTGAATATCCCGTTGTCTTAATTGGTAGTTTGACTAAGGGTTATAAAACTCTTCTGTAGATTTCCTTTACCAAAAAAGGGCCCTTTTCTAAAAGAGTACCAGTCATACTCTGAAGCGAAATTTAATATAATCACCTCACATTTGTTTTTATCTCTATTCAGTAATATTAACATTACTGTTATGGCAAGTCAATATGTATATGTAGGTATGTTAAGATTTATTATAATTTCTTCCTTCTCTTAATCGTCCTTTATATATTTCACCATTTTCATTTTTTATACTTATTCATTATTTCTTAATGTAATAATTAATTCTATATTTAATACTCAATTTTATTCCTTTTACAAACCGTTTATATTTCTCTCGTTGTTTTTTTGGAATTTTTTAATTGATTGAATACAATTTTTCTGTAAGAAAAAGTAATTTTAGTTTGATTTTTTTTTTTATCGTTCATAAGTAAAATAACGTATCAATTTATAATAAAAATGTATTGTTTTTGTTTTTTTAAAAAAGTATATGTCACAGGTTGACATTTAAAACTACTTGCAGTCTACTTGTTGAAGTCCGTGATAGCGTTTATTATAATAATAGGGTAAGGAATAATAAGACTGCTTACAGTTAAGTCAAACCTTGGGATCGAGACTACAATGAGACAGACTTACCCACAGCATAATCAACTTTAATGGCAACTTTATTCCTTATAAAGTAACAAAAACGTTGCCTCACAACTCAATTATTGCTGGAAACTAAACTAGTGAAATAAATACAGTTATAAATTACATCCAATTATATTTTTTTAGTTACTACTCAAAATTGTTTTGTATGTAAATCACGGTGTATCCTGTAATTGAATTTGGTATTTTTTTTACGCTATAATATATATATAGTTTCTATTAAGAAATTATTTTTAGTTAATTTGTTAAAGTAATAGAGTTTATTCATTATAGCATGTAGTCACCCTTCTAATATTTTTTATGATATATAATTAAAAAAAAAACGAAATAATAAAATAAGAGCGATACCAAGTATTTTATAAAGGGTTTAAAAAATTATCTTGTAACAAAATTAATTTATTAACCTTCACTCGATTAACATTAAGTTTATGAACACCTTCTTACATTTTATGACGATTTTTGGCAATTACTTACACGTACAATTTCCATCAACACAAAAATCGTTTTTAAAGTGTAAATAGTCTAGTTTCCAAACAATAAAAACTAATAAATTATTGAATACATAACGTTAGAGTGGTGGGGGGGGGGATTCTATAAAAAATTAATGTCATTCAAATTATTATTAGAACTGGGGACTTCAGACTAAATATTAGAGGATTTAAGAATAATTAATTTAATACAATCAAAACCCTAATAAGCTGCAATGAAAAGGGCTGAGTCTAGATGAAGAGGTATTAGAAATTGTGAAATAGCTTCACTGAAGAACGAATGACTTGATTAAAAATCAAGATATCGTTAAAGCCTCGAAATTGATCGTAAAATCTCATAAAATTAAGAGCACTGGATAACTTAAAACCTACACTCTTCGAACAGAGTTAATTCGATCATAACGGATTCAGTAATAACAATTTGCAATTACACATTACACAAGTGTAATGAAAATTTAAAATAGATTTTGATTACTTTCTTCCTTTAGTGAAGAAAAATTATTGTTTTTTTTTTTTAATTAAAAATGGAAGTATTTCAAGACTTGATCGAATCATTAAAATGTTTTTCGACCTCCATTCTATCTTCAATCTTTAATATGCAAATTCGAATTCTTAGGACAAAAGTTCGTTTATTTAGAATGATTTCTATGGTTTTGCATTAAACCGTTAAATTCCACCTGAACCAACAAAAATCTAAAAGCTCCACCTGTATTATATAGAAAATAAGATTTTAAGAAATAGATGAAACGGCTAATGAAGAAGTCAATATAAAGAACGCAATAGAATGCGATGAAGCTATGTGCCTTACTAATTAACAAACTATTTAAGATATTTTAAATTTTTTTTCTTTTCAGGGTCCTATACTGAGGATCCCTATAATTTTCTGCGTTTTACTGTCACGCATCTGCATTTCCAAAAGTACCTAATACCTAAAGTTGAAACTTTGCTGTTATGTTAGGTTTAATAACCAAAGAACAGGTTAAAATAATATAGCAGGCAAACCCCACAAAATTTATAAATATCCCTAAAAAAAAAAAAAAAAAAAAAAAAAAAAAAAAAAAAAAAAAAAAAAAAAAAAAAANACAGTCGCATATTAAAGTTAACCCGACATTAATTGATTGTTAGGAGATCAGCTAGTGTCTTTTATTATTCTCTTACATAATGTGGACTGTTGACCCATCTCTAACTCTATCTCTAGTTCTTCTATAATTGACACTTAAGCCTATAAGTAGCTTTGATTTACTTTAAAGTGAATAAAAGTTAAGTTATAAGTGATTTATAAGTCCTCATATTATTTTTGGAGGGACAGTTTCTTATAATGCTTCTTATAATATTTTCCTTCGGTAGGTTTAATACACTTCTTTATCAATTCAAATCTAGTTCAACAACGATTTTGGGTTTCTTGTGACAAAAACCAGGATTTTTTTTTTTTTTTTTTTTTTTGCTAAAAATATTTTAGTTAGATCTCAGTGATTTACTATATCTATATCTTTATACTTACTATCTCTATTATACATATATAGATGTACTATATATTTTGTATAAATTGTTTCATCGCTACAAATTTATTCTGAAATTTTAATGGCCATACACAAGTCCAAAACTATAGTTTTCCAAAATGTCTATTCATCGTCTGGGCTGACAACAGTTTGTGTAGCCTAAACTATCTTTGATGAAAATTTACATACATGTTTATTTATTGTCGAATTAAATTAAAATAATTATAATTTAATGTGTACCTACACCTTATTAACTAACCAAATTCTGTAATGAATATGTAATGATTTTTTAGGCATGATTTTGTACCGGAGCGGAGGGGAACGAAATATAGCCAGTTTTTACTACTATGAGTTGTCAACTTGTACATTTTACCCTAAATGACCCACCTAAAAAAATAAGACTTATTAACTAAGTATATAACAATACATGTTCAAAAATAGACTACAAATTGGTGTGGTACATAGCTTCCTCGCATCCTATCAAGTACTATATTGATTTTATGCTTTTACAAGCCATTATTGTCTAATTTGTTTAACTGTTTTCCCCGTTTTTTAATCTGTCAAAATAGATTTGATTTTTTAAATGCATTAAATGATTAATTTAACAAAATTTAAGGAGGTAAAGTTATCTGCAGGTAACTTTCGATAAACTATAAAAGTTTCATATAAATCAGATAAAGTATTAGGAAGCTATTGGTGTTAATAAATGTAAATGTGTGCATGTGGAAGAAAAAAAAAAAGGTCGCAGAAGGTTGACATTTTTATGGGCTAATAATGAACCTCCCTGAAATTTAATTAAAATTGGACGTGTAGTTTTTAAGATATGTTAGTTCGCAAAAATTGAGCGGCAAACACACAGGCAGATATGATACCAAAACTTTTTACGGCCTTTTGTGATTTTGTCTAGAGAAAATAATATGAATCTAATTAATAAAACAAATTAATTATAAAAAGGAATCATTATTACAACCAGAAATTTCATTCTTTTTTTTGGCTTCATTTGCAAAAATAATTTTATTTAAAATATAGAGTTAAAAATCGTGTTTAGATTGAAATTAATTACTCATTATAAATCATCTCTAAAGCCTTTAATTAATAGTATTGTCTTATAATAAATGTTTCAATATTATCTGTACTTGAGAAGTTTGACGAGGGTTAATTATGATTGATCTTTTCAAGGTTTTTCTAAATAAGGAAAAATTCTGTTTCATAAACTCTGAGATTAGATAAAAAAAAAAATATGTAAATTGGTAATTATTTCATCTTGTTTAAGTAATTAATTAATTTATTGTTTTGTCTGTATTTTTTAATTACACTATACTATAATATGCATTTTAATATCGCTTTTTTAAGACATTTGGTAATAAAACATAAAATTAATTTGCTAACCAATATGGAAGTTATGATTATTGATTTGTAACAAAATATGTGCGAGTATTATTATTATTAATAATAATCCTAAAAAGAAAGAATATATTTAGAATGTTATTAAAAACATTTTTCACTCGTTCATGAGATATTCGGTAAAAATTGTTTCGTGCCCGAAATTATTTAGTATTACTGCCGTTGTTGGTGCAAAGATATGCATATTGAATTTTAGTATGATCGGTATGGGGATGAATGTAAATCCAAAATAATTTTTGTTTAAAAGAAATCCTTTTTATCTATCCTATTTTCGATGTAATATTGCTTCCGTGCTTATCCAAGCTACAGTATATGAGGATTAATTTAAACCATAAAATAGTTTTTGACCGTCACAAAGTAGTAAAAAAATAATTGTTTTATCAAAAATAGATTAAATTCCTCCTATTTCTTTTTACATAAATTATATACTTTTATAAATACTACATCCTAGATAAAACAAAGAGAGTATACTAATCTATGTTTTTTTTTAAACTAATTATTAATTAAATGTTATTTATGTCGTATATACATTACACAAGTGTAATGA
>KZ651264.1:483685-502141 GCA_001010745.2 Gerris buenoi | reverse complement strand
GTTTAACTCAAATCATATATATATATAATATACTCTGTGAGAAAGGTAATATATAATTAAGGAATGGAAAATATAATTTAGGTCAAAAATCTTAATTAAAAATTCCTTAAGGAAGCCTTTAGGACAAATTATAATTCTGGTTAAGCAGAGAAACATTATTTTATGTCACAGATAAGGCAATGTTCGCGGCATAAAATACCATCTTAGACTCTAATAAATAAATTTAATTAATGGATGGAAGAAACCACTGTAAAATTTCCTTGAAAAACAAATGATAAACAATATAAATTTCGACCTTACTATTTTACTTTTAAGCTTTTTATTTTATAGAAATCAATTTTATTATTTCGTTCGACCCAGTTACTTAAAATTTAGATAATTTATTGATAATTAAATTAAATACTAATTTAATAAATACACCTTATTAATATGAAGTAAAAGGAAGATTAGATGGATGTTGAAGGTGCAGGAAGTATATTCTTAAATAAGAACCATCACTATATTTGTATTAAAATGAGGCGTTTCGACTCAAAATCAGATCACCAATAAGAGGTAAGTTAGATTACTAGCACTAACTTACATCGGGATCACCAATAGTAGGTTTATGTACGGAGGAAGCATTTGAAAAATTATGTTATATGTATTTTTATAATTTTAAAAAAACAAAGGCAACTGTTTTCGTTGAACTCTGTGGTTAATAAAGTTATAATAACATTTGCATTTATGTTTTTTAGGTTCTTCTTTATTATGAATAACCGTTCAGTTGCGTTAAATTATTATATTAGAGATAAGAAAGTGAACTGAATAATAATAAATAAGTATTGAATAATAATAAATAATAAGTATTGAAGAAAATCATTGCTATTGGAATAAGATATGAACTATTAGTTAAAAATTATTTTGTGCGATCAACATTAAGAAATCAACAAAATACTTTTTCGCTTGGAAAAAAATGTTATCAAGAAAAACATATAATTTTATGAGTAATAATTACCCTTCAAAAATACAACACTTCAAAAAGAGCAACCTATAATCGAAAAGATCATAATTCCCCGGGTAAAATAAAAAATAGTTTAATAAAACATATAGGTCACATTAAAGTCTTTTGCTTAATTTGTATGATAGTTTTATCCATACTTTAACTTTTAATTTTTTTAAATCAATAAATATTTAAATTATTTGACTTTAATAAAATCCACTATGCCTTGTTTTGCCTACCCTTATCTCTCTTTATTTACCTTAGTTTTACCTTATTAAAGTCATTAAGGTGACGGTATTTTCTTGAAGACTTTCCTTTACCAATTTAATTTTCTTTTCTCTAATTAAGTTTTTGAGAATCTCTCAAGACAAAGTCATATCATATTAACGTCCAACGACTAATAGCTTTCAAAATTCATTAGAAAACAAGGTCTGAATTAAAGAAGTAAAAGTGTTGGCAGAGCCTCGAGTTCATGTGAAAACTTACTACTACACCACGCACTGTCTACATTGTTTGCCAAGGTTTTACCCCCCTTTAGTCTAAAGTTGATAAACAAGCGTTGTAGAAAAGTAGTTCTAAGCACAAGATTTGTCCAAGAGCGAGAGCATGTTCCTTTAGAAGTAACTAAGACACGAGATCAACTAGTTGGATGTCTTCCAACTTCATTCGTAACTTGTTTTTTTTTCGATTCAGGAGTACAAATCCTAGTTTAACTCAAATCATTGCCAAAGACACAAATCAAATTTAACCGACCTAAACAATTTATTTATGACTTAACAGTGTAACTAATAAAAATACACTCCTTATATGAAACAACAAATCTTAACTACTCCGGTAATAAATAGTTAATTGAAATATAGCTTAGACACAACAGGCAGTACAGTTATATTCACATAAAGCACGACCTTAAATTATTTTAATCTAATATTACACAAATATACCCATATTATTATATTTGACAATTTTATGACTTTATGTACTGCAAACTAACATATTAATTATAACTCACTTACTCTTACTTTGGAATAAATGCTTTTTTTATTTTCTTATATTCATTGTAAGTATATATTTAGAGTGAAAAAATTTGTATGAGCGAAAATTCTATTATGAGATTTTGATGGATTTGCATGTTTTGTCCCCTGGGTCCAAAATTATGGTTTTTAAAAATGTGTTATCTGTCGTCTATGCAGCAGAATAAACTACTGGATCAATTTTCATGAAATTAGGTTTATATGTTTAGAAAAATTCTACCCCAAAGTGAAATCGAGAAATGAATTTTAGCTCTACATTTTAGAGTGCCACCAGCCAAAATCACAGTAAAAAAAAAAAAAAAAAAAATCGACGATTTTCATTTTAAAAATAAAAAATGTAGTCCATTTAAATGTGAATCTGAGCACACAAGTCTCATAAAATTTGGTTCCTGACAAGATGATAAGAAGAAGTTCGATTCCCCGCCAGAAAGGTGTTTTTTATGGTAAATTTTGATAAAATATTTAATACTAATGTTCACGAAAACTCGAAGCAACTATTAAATGGAAAAAATTAGATCAAGTAGTTGTGTACTCTTACATGAGAAGTTTAGACCACAAGTTGCATCGGACAGATGATTTTCTTTTCGTAGGCGTTTGTACTTTCTTACATGCATATGTTATAAGAATATGCATATTTTTATAAAGAATATGCAGTAATGATAAACATTCAACTTATTCGCTCTCACGATACTTTCCTTTTTATATATACTAAGTATTTTCTCGTACGAGAAAGTAAAATCTTGATCTTCGCAAGGACCCTACAATATTTAACACCCTTCTCTTCTTCAGAAGTTGCATAAATTTAAGACAGTGCATTTTATAGGCATTTAGAAGTTACACTCCTCATTAGTAATTATAATTTAAAAAAAAAAAACGTTTACAATAGGACGAAATAAAAATCTTCAGGAACTGTTTTTGTTCAATACTATGCAACCAATTAACGTTTAAATGAGGTAGTTATAAATCTAGCTGTAAAGAGCTTCTCAAACAGAGCTATAAGTTGTACTTTGGCTTCTTTTATAACTAGTTATAAATAGTTACAAGTTTACATCCAAAGCAATTAACTTGAACCTTTCAAAGGTAGTAAAAAGGAGCTTGGAAGGTACAAAGGACTTGAAAAAAGATTTAGAACCTGCTCAGTAGTAAGTTTAAAGAGAACCTGAGGTCATTTTTTTTTTGTTTAACTTATCTATAAATGGTAAAGATGTTTTTTGTCTTGCTGCCCTTTGTACTCTCTTCAAATGATCTTTTGGCTTGAGGATGTTCATTTTTGGCATTGGGTTTTTGAACTTAAAGTTAAAGATCGCACCTTTTTTTCTGTTTTGTTTAAGTACATTAAAAATCTTAAATAAGGAAAATGTGCATAACTGTTCTTATTTAAAAAAAAGAAATAAAAATGTTTCCTACTTTTCTCAGTTATTTTTTAAGAAAAATATTTTTTATTTATTTTTTTTTCAAGTCATCATTTTTTTTTTTTTTTTTTTTATCGTTTATATTTACAGGTTCAGACAGTTTAAATCATTAAAAAGTAAAAATCGTCTTTACATTAATGTTTTTATCATTTTAAAAATATATAAAGATAAAATTTAATCAAATTGTTTCTACGTAATTCAAAGCTTTATGCGAAATAATTTTAAAATATATATGCCTTACTTTATAACTAAGTATATACTCATAAAATGTTGTTGAAATCGTCCGGATGTATGTTACACGTAGAAAGTTTGTTTCCATCTTTTTACTCATTCTAAAACGGAAACGTATGAAGCATAAGTTTAATATGGGGTTTTCCACTAAGAATTGTAGAAGGATACGGGAATTTTAATTGATTGAACATCTTACGTCCTGATAGCTTAGGCTTCCGTGTATACTCGTGTCTCTCAGTGGTTTTCACATTACCTAGTTAATCAAGACGTAGGCGTACGCTCCAACACGAAAGAACTTCGAAAGAGGAGAAGATTAAAGACGAATTTTGAAAACGAGAGGATGATTTAATCTTTACTTTATCGGAAACCTTCCAGAAATTCCACGTGGAGACTTTACCATGGAATGAGGCACTGCGGTAAAGTTTTTCCTGATACAAACTAAGTTTAATATCGTTACTACTAAATTAAGTTTGTTGAAAAGCCTACGTATACTTTTATACTTACATACGTAGTTGCAAAGATATACTTAAACTTTTCCTACCATCTTGTTGAAACTTCACAACATAGTTAGATGTGTTAGTTTTCATGAACTTGCTTGAACATTTCAAAAATTGAAAATTCTCATTTGGGGTTTTTTTTTATCGTGTCTTTTATGAAGAAAGTAAACTCGATATTTTTATGAAGCAGTTACAATGTCTTTTTCAAATTATACATAACCTAAAAACAATACCTAATCTTAAAATTATAACACAATGAATTAATAATAATTAAAAGATGATTGTCACATTGATGTCTGAAGAATCAATGTGACTATGATATCATAATTATCTTGACTATTCCTATGAAGCTAAAGTGCAAGTAATACCAAAAAAGCTAAAGTGCAAGTATTAAACGTATAATTACGGTGCGGTACCCAGAGAGGTAGGGCATATTACACTATGATTACTACAAATTTTGTGATTTGCTTTTAGAGATGTTACACATCTCAATAAAACTAATTCTCATTTGGAGTTACTCCATATTTTTAAAGTCTTACATTAAATTTTATTTTGTGATCAACAGTTTGTTGGGTTTGAACTTTTGTCATTGCATCTAGTTTGAATCTTAAAAGGTGAAATGGCGGTATGAGAGCACGCTCGTCTCTGATTAGCCCTATAGACCTATAGCTGATCTTCTTGATCAAGTATAGGTCAAGAGTTGGGTGGGCATAGTTGGGCACCTGATGAGTCGGACGTGTCGAAAGAAGCAGGACATGGCGTAATGCCGAGCCAAGATCTTATTGACATAATGTCTGATGTTGGAACAGTTCCTATGCGCCACACTTGCGTGGCACATCCCTTGGTTCTCACTCACACAAATTGTCTAACTAATTAAAAATAAATAAAAAAAAAAAAACAGAAATGTATAAATATTAATTTCTTTAATTTATGTCACTTTATAGAAATATTAGAAAATTTAGTTTTTAATTGATAAAATTTTTTTATAAATAAGAATTTGAATGAATATAATTTAAATTTAATAATATGGATAACACTGTTCTCAAAAAAAGCTTAAGAATGAAAATGTCCTTTTCTGAAGTATTTTTGTGTCCTGATCTGAAGTCCAAATCTGAAGTCAAAATTCCCGGGATTTGCACCTAAAGTTTGAAACAACGTGTTTTGGAGGTTTTCGATCTAATATTTTTCGCCCAAAACATTTCTTAATATATATATANAATAATAATAAAAAAATAAATAAAAAAAAGGTACAGATATTTTCCAAAGTCTTCGTACTCTCGTAAATATTTATCAGATTGACGTTACACATTAAAATTTGAAATGATTAAATTAAATATTATGGAAAACTGTCGAACAAAGTGCCCCATCATTAAATTCATTACCTAATTCACTGAGATGTCAGAAACTTATCATAAAAAAAATAGACCATCTGCTTTAAAGAATTAGCTCATCCTAATATTATAGGTTAACCTTTACAAATTGAATCGTTGTACATTCAAATTTGCTTGATTACCAACTTAATTTTTTTTCTGTTTAGTCATTCATAAAATGTTTAAGCTGTTTCCACATCACTAAACATCTCCAAATGATAGGGGTGTGAATTTATTTAATTTATATTATCTTGTTTTAGATTTAAACTCATCATTGTGACAGCCTCATCTTGAAAACCTTGAATCGTAATAGAATTTTAAATGAAGATCCTTAATAAGCTAATTTAACCAGTTTTTTTTGTAACATTTAAAAAATTATAGTTTCATCAAACTGTATTAGTAAATTCCGAGTTAGTCGACTGAGCTTTATGTGAAACTGCGACTTCTTACTACATAGTTACTATCTAAAAAATTCAAATAAATTCATATTTTTTTCATTAAAATAAACAAATATATTTTATTTGACTGCTTCTTTTATTTAGTTAAAATCGGAATTACCATTTTCTCATTTATTGCTGTCCCTATTATCGTGTAGTTTTATAAGATACATCATTACATTACCTTTATTGTCACAATTGTTTTTAAATAAAAATCAATAAGATCTGGCTTATGTAATGATATCAGTATTTTGTCCCTCAAAAGAAGAGGTAATATTGATATTTACTGAATACATATTTATATTATAATATGTTTACCGAATGTTTATGAATTTCGTTGAAATTAAAACTAATTTAATTAAGCTAAACAGCTGCACTCTCTAACCCTAAACTATCTTTTAGTTCGTGCAACATCAAAAGTATAAATTTCATATTAAATTTTGTTCATCGATGAACAACCAGTTTAGGCCTCAGAAATGATACGAGCGGTGAGAAGACGGCATAGTAGTAGAGGGGTGAGCAGTACACGGCATAACAGAACAGCGGTGAGCAGTAGACGGCATAGCAGTAGACCGATGAGCAGTAGAGCAGTGAGCAGTTGACGGCATAGCAGTTTCAGTTCCTTTATTTTATTGTACTCAATGTAAACATAAACATAAGCAGCACCGCTCGTGTTATGGCCAAGACCTAAAAACCAACATAACTTGAATTCTGTGGAATTAAATATTAGTAGTTATTGGTTTTCTCCTAATTTTCAATTGAGGTGCATGTTCGTTCTCGTAGAATTATATTGTTTAAACCAATATTATAATTATGGGTTTAACCTATTTCTTTAATAAATCAAAATATGATGACTACTGGGGACTGCGGATCTATTTAGAAAGTAAATTAATACTTCTGGTTGCAGAATACTAATATAATTTGATTTATTTGAAAGAAACTAATATCATAGCTTCATAAGAAGTTAAAATAACCAATTATAAAACTTTCATTTATGTAAACGTTGACTTTTATAACTGTGTTATTTATTAACTATAAAATGTCATAGAATATTAATTTTATATATTTTAAATTTTAATTTATACCAGTGTGGGAATGTAATTAGTTTTATTATGATATAAAATTGATTAAATGTTAAAATATGCAAATAAAATTAGTTGTATAATTTCGTGGGTTTCGTATATATATGTTCGTTTAATTGATGTCTTAATATTTTCAATTATTAATATATTCTTGGAATATAGAAATCGGATATTTATATTTATGGAAAGTTAATTGTCGTGATATTTCTTATGATGAAATCTGTGTATATTTTATTATATTTGCATACCAAACATTTACTTTAAAATATATAAAATTGGATTTGAATGAATTGTTTCTCAATCCGACTTCCTCGATCTTTGAATTTATTTTACATATTTAGAAACAATATCAATAAATTAATTAACTTATCCTAATGATTATCCTTCCACTATTGTTTTTTTTTATGAATGGTCAAGGGTCTTCCAGTGATGATGAGGTCTTTCACATCTCTGAAGTAGGGCCTCGCTCCTACGTCTTGATTTATTTTTTTCTCTCTCCAAATTTTTATATTTTGTAAATAATTATATTATTCAATAATAAAAATTTGAAGATCTTATCTCATCTTTTGAACAAGTTTGCTTTCAAGCAATTGATGAAAAGATAATTTTTTTATTTTTTTTTTATTTAATTATTATTTGGTTTAATCACAATGTATCTAAAGAAAAGAAAAAATAAATAATCGTATGTTTTTTTTAAATTTATTTTTTCTTTACCTATGCTAATAATTTATACAGTCACTATGAGCTGAAAATATCTTCAATCACAAATAATTTATCATTTCAACACTTATTTGTCGCTTTATACAATTGAAAAATTAAAGATTCGTGTTGTATTTTCGCAGATTCTTATCTAGACTCTGTTAAAAGCTACCTGTTGATGGGCAATTAAAAACATTTAGGCTTTACAAACTATGTGAAATTTATTACATCTCTCTATTATGTAGATTCCATTCAGGCAAAACTTTTTTTTCTATAATTTTACTTTCTTTATTCTTTTTTACGCTTGACTGTTACGCTGCTGTTATTTTTATTTTTATTTTTTTTTCGCTGATGTGTAAAAATCAGGCATTCTTGTAACTCTATTGCAGTTTTTGATTGAATATAATATTGTTAGCCATATTATACTTAAAACTGATTTACTGAATTTACAAATATTAATTGAATTGTCTGCTCAAGCGGAAAATATTTCTCTGTACTATACTCTTTATCTATTAACTGCATAAGAGTTATTTTATAGAAATTTTAATATTATTAGAAAGAATTATTTGTGATGCAACAGCTTGTGGAGCAATTAGGCTGCCGAAGGGCTTATACAATTGTATATTTTTGAAGCCTAGTACACACCTAGCGACTTCGTCGCAGATTAAGTGTATCGGCATGGTCTCAGGGCGGCTGATTGTTGATGAACACTTTTCACGTGCTCCGGGACTCGCGATTCACAATTCTGAGTCACAGGTTCCCAAAAAAAAACAAAAAAAAAGATCCAATGTTGCACAACATTTCGTCTGTATACATGTTTTGAGACTTCCAACTTTCGAGTCAGTTTCTCTATTGCTCACTATGGAAACAACTTTACAATAATAGAAGATTTGATGTCCCTCCCATGTGTTTGAGGTGGCTTTAATTGTGTCCTTTAACACTGAGCTATCTCTGGAAATCTTTCCACCTACTGTAAAAGATTTTTTAAATCGGTATTTTGAGATAGATTCAAACTCAAACTAACATTAATACCTCTACTTTCTTCAACAGTACCGATTAGATTTTTTCCGACGATTTTTTTCTCTCAACTTCTTTTTTTCATTATTCTGGAACAAGTTAAATGCACCGAGAGCATTTTCTCGAGGTATCGTGTTCAATTTTGTTACAAAACTGGCTCCGATTTCTGTGTAGGTGTGTACACGCTACAGTCTATCGTACAACAATGTATCACATCGGACAATGTTTCGCGACTGTCCCAATACAATGTCGCGTGACTTAGTCCCTAGGTGTGTACTAGGCTTGGATTAAACGGAGTTAGGTGCAGCTTCACAAATAAATATTAATTTCTAGTTCTAGAATGAATGCATATATTTTCAGATTTAAAATTTAAGATTTAAAATTCTTGTTTTAGAATTTAATTATTTAGAAGGAGTTTCATTAGTAAAAAGAAATGTGTGAAAGATGAGTCTACACTTCATGTCGAAGTTCGACATTTGACACTGGCTGGAATCGAAGCTAGGGGCTGTCTCAGTGAAAAACCTCTCCACTCTCATTTGTTTTTCTCTCTTGCCTTACGTTGACTCCTTTAGGATCTCCAAGTTTTCCTAGCAAATCCAGTTTGCGTCCTTTCTGCGCTAAAATAAAAAGAATAAGGCTGAGTTTTTGCTTAGCATGTGTCATTGTCATTATATTCACGCAGGTGCTGATTGAATCTCATTTGAACTCTGTGAGTGTTCTTTTGCTCTTATCTTAACTGTTCGGCCTATTTGTACAACACCACATGTTACTATGTAACTTTCGCTTTTATTTTCGTTGCTCTCCGTATCTTTCGTGTAACTTAGTTGAAATTTCAAAGTCCTATTCAAGCTGAACCCTACGCTGTAATAGTATTTGGATAGGACTTTAGTGAGTTGGTTTCATACAGAAATGTTTGAATTTACTTAGAAATACACTTAATGTTATTCCTTTAAGATAAACTCCATTGACGCTCAAAAATTTAACTTTGTTATGTTTGTTGTACACGATTACTTTTATTAATGTATGTATCTTTAATGATTTAAAAATAATTTCCTTTACTGCTAATTGCGCTATTTGTCACTAATTTCAAATGTATCTATATAAGATTATTTATTTTAATACACATAATTTTATTAAATTGTTTATATTTATTTTATAAATTATTATTATTTTATCTGTATTATTTAAAAGCTTTATAAACTATATAACAAAAATTTATTAACGTTATTTAAATTTTCCTTTTGCAGGCAATGAAGACTGAAGGATATTGACGCTGATTATTTCGGTGAGTTATTTACCTCATTTAATTTCATGACCTTTCATATAATTATGTATATATTTTAAATTGATTAAGATTTAAAAGAATAATTAATTTAAATTATTTTAACATTTGAACTTAAATTAATAACACTTCAAACTGTAAGTGGTGTAATTAATTTAATTGTTTTAATCAGGCAGTTCGATTCAAAATTAGTTAATATTTAAAAAGATGTATCAGAAATTAGTTATACATTTTTAATGTTTCAATTTCGTTTTAGCTATTTACAAAGTTCGAAATTATCGAGATTCGTTGAATCTTAGAAGTGAATATTTTATTTAAAGTGATTTTGTGAAAGTCAGTTACTAAAAAGAAACGCAAATTGAATAACTAATTATAATATATTGCGGTTTATGATTGTGCAGGATTGTCAAATAGGTCTTCTGATATGAAACTCAAGTACAAAACTATTTTTAAAGTTAGGATTAAGAATTATTTTGGGGTAAAATACTAGTAAGACTTAACCAGTGTAATTTGGATCTCTTTATTTTTAGTTATTATTAGTGATCTGTAGCATGGCTGATCTGATTATTACTGATAAAAAAAACTGTTTATGACACTACTGTTTAACATAATATACTCTTGTACATAATTTACTACTGGTACCTCTATACAACTATGCCTACATCACATACTATTGTACGGACTAATGACACCTATGCTACTGTACATCACATGCTATTGTAAATCGTAAACTACTGATACATGTACTACTGTATATCATATACTACTGAGACATATAATATACAGGGTGGCACAAAAGTATGGAAACCCCTGAATACCATCAGAAATACACTATTTTGAAAAAAGTTAAATACTAAAGTTTCAGGATTTTCCCTTAGCTATTCAGTGGTGACCTTGGATTTGACCTTAAACTTGCCCTTAAGGGTCACTTGAAGGTCAACTTTGTTATTTAAAATGGGAACCCCCATTTTTTATTGCAGATTTGAAAAGAGCAGGAAATTTTATGAAAAATATGACCTTGACCATGTCCTTGAGCATTAACCTTTAAGTTCATTCTAAGGTCAAAATTATTTTTTTTTCGAAGGGGAAACACTAATTTGTATTGCGGATTGCTAAATAACCAAATTTTTCCCTTTAACAGTGGCCTTGACCATAGCCTACACAACGCCCTTGACAATGACCTTCAAGGTCATTTCAACCCTTCCCCCTCCCATTTTTTAGTAATTTATTGGTTTTTAGTATTTTTATTCAATTTTTTTGTCAACCACATCGTTGGCTATGACCAGAAATAGACATAGTCAAGATCATATTTTACATAAAATTTCCTGCTCTTTTAAAATCTGCAATAATAAATTGGGGTTCTCATTTAAAATAACAAAGTTGACCTTCAAATGACCCTTAAGGGCAAGTTTAAGGTCAAGTCCAAGGTCTCCATTCAATAGCTAAGGAAAAATCCTGAAACTTTTGTATTTAACTTTTTTTAAAAAAATGCATTTATAACGAGTTATTCAGGGGTTTCCATACTTTTGTGCCACCCTGTATAATCGTGGTAGGAATAGTGAATGTCCAACTAATTATCATTTCCTTAAAAAAAAATAAATTAACGAATAAGCTAATCAGATTCTACCTCAAAAGTCTAATTATAACTATTTTTTTTTGGGGGGGGGGGGGGGGGGTTGTTAGATTTATGCTAATGTGTATTATCTTGTTACGTTTTCAATTACTTTTTTTTTTTTTACTTAGTTATACTTACTTATGTATATTAACTTCCTATGTATTATGTTATTTATTTCCTATTTATATATTTTTACTTCCACCGTATTACTTTATCAAATCCTTCCAATTATTTCTTTATAAATAATTAACTCTTACCATAATAATATTTAAAATTATATTTCTACACCAAGTTAAATCAATGTATGTAAATTTCTTAATGTAATTTTCTACATACAGGAATTTACTTATCGAACTAATCCCGCTTTACTTATGCAATTACTTAACTATTACAGCGTTTGATTATGATTATTTTTTTTATTTTACAAATAAGGAATTCCAATTATAAGTTATTCTCGTTAGCGTTAACATAGTTAACATTAAAAGGCTGTTTTATAACTACCATTTATATATAAATATTTACACAGATACAAACAGGTTAATTTTTTTCCATTTTAATCACGTGTAAATAAAAATATAAATACATTTTTCCATATTATTAATTGCAATGTATGTATTTCGTTATATTATGCTTTTGAATATCGTGACTTAACTGAAAATGGTAATAATTATCTTTGGAATAAGTATACTTAAATATGTGTTCATGCCAAATCCATTAATTTTTCTTTCGGTCCAGGGACTAATAAAGTTATATTGGTGTCTCATAAAAGTCAACTAGAATGTTAGAACTCGGCTCTGTCGGCTTTTAATCTTTTAAATTATTATTAGACTTGGAAAATAGTCAACATCATAATAAGTCCTGCGTTTGGCGTAAACCAACTAGCCTTGAATCGATAAGGATAAATTGCTAATTTTAAAAGAGTTATTTAACAATTTATTTATATCGTTGTAAAATTTTCACTTTTTTTCCTGGTCTCACTTAGATAATTTATAGAATTGACATAATTATATATTTATTTCGTAATAAATATTCATTTAAATTTTGAAATCTTTTTCCAATTTACAGGTTTTTTTATGCGTGTGACGAATATTTTTAATTTCTTTTAAATTATTTAACTGAAGTGTTAGGTGTTGTAATTTAGTTAAAATGGATGTGTTAGATTATAAAATTTATTTTCTTTAATATAAATTGATCGATTATAGAAAGAAATAGGAGTCATTGGTAAAAGCTTTTTTTATCATAATTCAGATGATGTTTTGAATATTGCAAAATAAAAAAAGCATGGTCTAAGATAACGAAAATAAATTTTGTCATTTATGGTTATTTCCTTAATATATTTTTGTGCTTTTTTGAATTTATTATTAATACCTAGTGATAATATCCTTTTTAGATAATATTTTTTTTTTTATTAGCAATAAATGTAATTTTCATTGACAAACGTTTTAGCATTGGGGTATTAAGATCTTTCACCGATTGACCAATAATTCTTATTAAGTAATGTTCCTTAAAAATGTAGCTACATAGTTTGAAAAAGTCATATTTTATTTTGCATAAACAATACCTAGATCATAATAAAAAATAAATTAAATCTTAAAACATCCTACGGTTGTAGGATAACTGGTACAAATGTTTATGAACACTCTGATGGTGTGTTAGACCTTGTTGTCTGTATTTTTCGAGTAATTGTTTTGGAACTAGATTTTTTCCTTAATAGTGTCAAATATAGTTTCATTCCTTTTTAAAATTAGTATAACTTTTTTATTGGTATTTTGAAGAAAAAAATAGATTTGAGTGGAATGGCCTCTGACATTTAAATCTAAAATGAAAATTTAAAAGTTTCGAATTCGTTTAAGTCTATGTCATCTCTACTAACATCAAATTAAAATTTTATTTAATTGCAATCTGCTCTATGGTGACACGCTTCTACACATGCCAGTTGGATACCAAGATCTCTAATTGGCGTTATTTTATTTACAAGCAAAACTCCTATATGTTATCTCTCAGATAGATCGTTTGATGAAATTGCTGCTTTCCGTTTGTCTGGTGTTGAACTCTCATTTCGTTGTCTTTTTAGCACTTAACTCTCACATCTTTTCGCTTCAACTTAAAATGCGTGATCAAAAAGGATCGTTTGGGAAAAAAGAAAGAAATCAGCTGATTTAAATTGACCACCACCTCAGCTTAGTAGTCCTTAACTGTAGCACGATACACTTATTTCTTCCATTGTTCAAACGCTGCTCTGTTGTCCGAAGTCCCGTTCTTCAAGCATGTCGTGAAAAAACAGTGAATGCTTCCTGCAGTTTGCTCTAGTTCTTCGTGATGATCTCACTACGATGTCCTTTACTCTCTTCTAGGTGATGAGGAAGAATTCTTAAGGCAATCCTGTGATGTACCCAATTATCTTTACGTTGACTCTAACTATCTGCGCCAAAAGTCTTCCTCCTAACTCTTTTAAAGTTTAGAAGTAGTTCATAGCGTTGGATAGCTGTATTTCAGGAAAGAACCTACTTTAAAATAATACTGTAATGAGTTTCTTATGGTTTGTAATAATGCTGGCTCGTAATAGATATTTTTATTTGGCCTTGGTACACTGTTTAAATTGCTACTAACTAACGACGTTTCGGAAGCAGTTCCATTGAGATGGTGGTCAATTTAAATCAGCTGCTTTCTTTTTTTTTCCAAACTACCCTTTTAGATTCTTGGAAGCAGATACTTCTCCCATCTTCAGTTTTATTTATGGTGAGTCCTGAGAAAAACAATTTAGTTAGTTGCGCCTTAACGCTATAGGTTTGTTACTGCGTATGTTGGTTTAATTCACGATTTAATCAAATGACACATAAGCGTTCCAACGATTAATTATGTGTGATTAAAGATTCTTCTAATCAACTCCAATAGTGCATTTATATAGAGTTAAGTGATAAAAAAAAGATTTATCGTTTGGTTTGCGTCACCGTAGGGCACAAGCACATGCCTGAGAATTAATTTTTTTCGTTCATATCTAAATCCGGGATATCACCCTTAAGCCCTAAAGAAGCTTATGTGATTTCAGGGGTATTATCACCTTGGGCAATTATTTAAAATTATAAATAACATACTTCTTTAAAAAAACAAATTCCTTGAATTATTAATATACTAATTTTAACTATAGATTCCATGGTGTTTTTATAAAGTCTGATTGAATAGAAAGGTGAAAGACTTTTCGTGCTACGTTATTTTTTTGTTTGAAATATAAGAGTGTGGATTTTTCACGGTTCACGAGGTTTAAATATGGATGGAAGCAGTGTTAGGGTGTCGATACGACCAGGTGATTGATGGTTTGGGGGGTTCATTCGACGCTAGAATGACTGATGCCTGCAAACATAGGGTTGAAATCAAAACCGAATACCTATTAGCTGGCTTAACCTAAATATTACCAAGTCTAATGTTGGTAATAATTGTTAAATTTCAATTTCTATATCCAATAATATTTTAGACAGAGATATGATTTACCTTCATTATTAGATATGCCAGTAAATAAAATAAAATTCAAGAGAAATATTATTTTTGTTACTGCCAATAAAAAAATTAAAATAGTTTGTATTTTTAATAATTAAGTTTAATTTGTAGAAAAGTAATTAATTATTGAGAATAATTTTCTACGTCACTGTTTCTTTCTCTTTCCCGTTAATAATTATTTTGTTACATAATACTATGTAACAAGAATATTTTAATATGACTATTCATAGTACTTTTAATTTGACTCTATATTTAGTATTTTTAATTAAATTCACGAGTAACTCTTAACATCTCAGCTAAAAGAAATAAAAAATACTTTAGGCTGAATTCAAAGAACATTTATTTTTGTTAATATTTTTTATTTCCTTTTTGTTATTATTAAAACGTGATAATACTTGGTTGAAGTTAATTTATTTATTTAAAACAAATCTTATTTTAAACTTTAAACAAAACTTTTTATAAGGATTTTGATAATTTAAAACTTTAAAATAAAGTTGATTAAGTTTCTACCTTTTATGGATAACTACTGCTCTACTCAGTGACGATTATGTTATATTTTACTTATAATAAATCAAAATCTTAAGTGCTCTAGTGTTATGTATTATCAAATAACTAATTTTAAAGTTGTTGGGTAACTAATAGGAGACCAACTACGTGCTAGTGAAGTCAGGTTGCACATGCTAATTACACAGATTATGCAGGGGATGGAGCTGTTACACTCATTCTTTACTTACAGACTTGCTAATCCGCACCCCGCTAGTTCTAACAAGTTTACAGTACGCCTAAATTAACTTATGAAATACTTATCCTATTATTTTTTAGATTTAAAAATTAGAAATATATTGTATATAAATATTTTTGAGACTAAAATAAAGTTATTTTTATAATTCAAACATTTATTTAGGTTTTAACTTACTAAAACTTTGCGGACATTTTTAAACTGATTATGTTTAATCCGGGCTTACTGTTATCCTGGCAGTGTCCGTTCTAATCAAATCCGTTTTAATGATACTCTACTGTATATATTGTGTATTGTGTATAGGTAGTTGCATAAGCCCTTTAGCAGGCTTAGACCTTCCAAAGGGATGATGTAGGGACAGAGTATTAAATCCTAACTATTTTGGTTTCTATTTGCTATGTGATTAGATCCGCTAAAGGTTATGCATTTAAAATCATGATTTTCCATAAAACTTCCTGTATTTAATTACTTGAATAGTTTAAAAGTACTTCTTTAGATAGTTAATCCCCTGTTTTTACTGGTCTTCTATGACTTTGCTTTGTAAATTTCATCGCACATTTCTGTTAGCCCAATTTTGAACCATTTCCCGTCATTCAATCTTCCCAAATTTTGCACACAGAAACGACTTATGTGAAGAATACTGAAACAAAAAGAAAAAAACCAAACAGGTTGAAAATAAGACCAGTTTTTAAAAATGGTATTTTTATATTAATTATTTTAGAATATAAATGACTGACTTGATAACTATAAGTAATAAATACAAACGGATGTTTAGTCAAATTAACTTTGGGACAAAGGAACATCATAATGCTGTTTATAATAAAGGGAGTAACAGTCTAAAGAAGAACATTACGTATAACTTCTTTAGATTGTTACTCCCCTCTGATTTTTTTATAAGAGGAGTAGTAATCTAAATAAATGCCATTTCAAAATTTAACTTTAAAGAATTTTAATAAACAGAGGAAAATTAAAATTACTTGAAGAATTGTTTTAACTTTGAAAATTTTTTTCTTACTATATCTTTGAGAATTTGTAAATATGTACTTAGTAAATTGTACTAAGCACACTAGCAGATCTTATTGAATAGCCATTAGTGATGGTTTAAAAATTGTTCGGCCTGTTATTCTATAGGGCTCTAGTATTCTTATATACTAATAAAATCATCCATAATTTCTTATCTCAAATTCCCAGAGCTTTGTTGCAAATTTTTATTTAAAATGTGTGTCAATAATAAATAACATCCTTAGGAAGATCCTATTCAGCAATAATAAAAAGTTACAAAATACAATATAAAAAAGTTATAAAATTCAATAACGATTATAAATACAAAAGGACATTGTAATATAGTGCTTTTATTTATGTATTGGATTACACTCTATGATTTTCTAAATTAAATATTTATATAATTAATAGCTGAAGTACCTGACAGCCCGGGTGTATAAAAATAATGTATGTAAACCATTCTCTAAACCTAGCGAACATATTACATTGTAAATATGAGCTCTATTGGAAGAGAGTTACAAATTTTAAGAACATTTACCTGAATTTTTATAAATATTACATAAAGATAATAATAACTATGATTATATTTTAGTGTCAAGTTTATGTAACTCCAGAACTAGCAAAAAAGGTGTGACTAAGTTATAGTATCTACTTTAAACATATTACACAATATTTACTAAATAAAAGTCTTATTTATTTATTTACTTAAATATACGAGTACATTTTAATTAAATGTTACATATTCGTTTTTATTTTCACAATTTTATGGCATCATAAAATTATTAAATTAATGCGTAGGGAAAGTTTTTTTTTTTATTAATAAAAATTACAAATAGTTCTATAAAAGTTATAATATCTCTTTCTCTCTCTATTTCTTTAATTAAAATGTTAATGTGACGTTAGTAAATAGTAAAATACATTTGCTATTATAATTTTTGGGGTATATTAGCTAATAAAATAATATTTATAGAGTCCAGTTAATAAATATTTAATTTACAGAAACTTTCACTTACTTTTTATTATTTTTTGAATTCATTTTTTTATTATAGCGATATAAGTATGTTAGTTGTGTGTAGGAATCTTAAAAGGACACTATAGAGTGTCCCAAAGATAAAATACTGAAGAGTAGAAATTTTTGGGTTTTCAACGAAAGCAATTCTTTTTAAAATAAAAATCCTGCTTATTATGAAACCCTATTATTCTTATAATTTTTTTGAATTTTTGTTCAGTGTGATCAATTTTTTACAACTTTAATCAATGACCAGTCCTCTTTAACTATAACTGTCGTTATTATTGAATGTATCGAACTATCGAACAATATTGTTAAGAAATTCGGTTCAGAATTGCAGTATGAATATTAAACTTTTAAAAGTTTATTTCTTCCCATTCCACATTAATCCTTTCATTTTCATTACAAAATTCCATTGATTTATATGTTTTTAGAATATAAATATTTAAAGGTAACTATGTAATAGCTGTTTTAAGTACTAACAATAGTAGCCCATAAAAAAAAAAAAAAAAAAAAAAAAAAAAAAAAAAAAAAAAAAAAAAAAAAAAAAAAAAAAAAA
>KZ651264.1:444891-483053 GCA_001010745.2 Gerris buenoi | reverse complement strand
AAAAGTTAGTTCGGAAAAAATCCGCAAGTTATTTTATTTGTTTTGACATATCCATATTTACCTACACTATTCATTTTGACGGGTTTCAAATTTATAATAATTTATGACATAAAATTTAAAAACGTAGTATATAAAAAGTTATTTTTATCTTGTAATTATATTACTATTCTTCTTGTACCAAGGAGGAATGGAAAAAAAAATAAAAATAAATAAATAGTAAATAATAGCCTTGAAAGAGTTTAATAACTTATTAGTTTTCAGGTCCTTTGTAAGTATATTTGGAAAAATTTACTGTTATTATAAATCTTTAAAAACATTACATTTTTTTCATAGTTGGTACACATGATTTATATGCTTTTCCCTGTATAGCCCACCAAAAACGTATAATAAGATCTTATTCTTCTGGTTCTGGTTCTCTTTTAGTTTTTACTGAATAACAATTATTCTATTTAGTAAAAACACAGTATACATCGGAATCTCAGTAATTCGAACTAATGAGGTGTGAGGTGTTCACATTAAAATCGTATTAGTGGGGAATTTAGGCTAAAAACAAAATAAATGTATGTATGTATGCATGTGACTATTGTTACTAAAGAGTTTATGTGTTTGCTTTGTGAACAAAACACATCAAGAAACTGTATAACGTGGGGGAAAGTTTATAAATATTATTAGAGCAATCTATCTATCTATGTTTTGTCTAAGCAATGTATGTTCTTAGAACCAGTAACGTATGACAAGTGTTGTCCAAGCAATGTATGTTGTTTGGAGAATGTAACTTAGTAAAACGTACTTTTTTGTTCATTTTATTGTCCTTCTTTAGCCATCTATTTCTTTTTATTTGTGGTTTTAGCAAGTGTTAAAGCACTTAGGCAGTAAGTTTAAACTAATATATTATGTGTTTATTTATTTACACTACAGTAGATACATTTCCCTATGTTTTTCACCATTGTTTTTCTTCCTCTATTTAGTTGTTTTCCCTTTCTAGTTATTTTGTATTTTCTCTCTAGTCTAAAGGTATTTGTAGCCCGTATATATACAGATAGTGTTTATCTACAATGAAATCCCTTCTTATAGGATTTAAAGCCATTTCCTCTCACTCCCGCTGCTGGATTTATCTTTTTACTTCTTTTACCGTCGTGATAAACTGATAACAATTCTACAATCCTACTAAAGCTTGAGTTTTATCAACATGTTGAATTTCACTTTTCCTCTCTTTATTTCTAAAGTGTTAGAATTACTAAACTGATTATACTAACAAATGAATGAATGTGTTTTTTAAAGAGAAAATTAATTTTTGCCTTTTTAAAGATGTTTTACTTTCAATTATATTCATTATAATAGTTAAAGATGAACAATTATTAATTATTTAAGGCAGTAACATGAAAGTGAAATTTGCCGATATCGCTTTTAGGGAAAGTGGGAAAGTACCTCACTATTACTTTTATTAGAGATTAAGGCGCACAAACATAAAGAAACCGCAATTCTTTAGATTGTTACACCTCTTATATAAAAGCAGAGGGGAGTAACAATCTAAAGAAGGTGGCTCATTAACAAACTTTGAATCAACTTGTACGGTCCGAAAATTCTAGTTCAATTTAATAATTATTTTGTTCATCCTAAAATATCTTCAGGGTCCAATTTTAGCATGATGATTTCGTCTGTAGAAGATTCTTCCCTTGGGAATTCCGTTTATTTTGGTGGATAAAACTAGGTATATGTTGAAAAATATCAGTTTCTGCGGTTTTGTTTTTGGTTTTTTCTACACTCTTTATATGTATCAACTTCTCTTGTCTGTAAATCATGAAACCTAAATTTGACCCAGTTGCTGCCGACAACCTAGAAAGCTGAAACTTATAAAACCGTAAATTATGAATTCTCGACAAAGTATAACATTCATTTGTTTGTATAAACAAATTAATTTAAATATTTGGAGACCAACAGAAAGTTAGTCTCCAAATCCTTGCACCCTAAATTTGGCCCACTTCCCGACAACCTAGAAAAAAGGAACTTTCCCGTATTATGTATTTACAATTGCTATACAATATTCAATCGTTAATTAATTAAGTTGAAATTCTTGGATTAAGAAAATATATTAAGAGTATGATGTATGATAAAACATTTTTTTTACTGGTCTTATATTACTTTGCTTTGTAAGTTTCATCGCACGTTTCCGTTACCCCGATTTTGAACCACAACCCGTCTTTCAATCTTCCCCAAATTTTGCAAATGGAAACAATTGAGGTGAAGAGTACAGAAACCGACAAAAAAAAAAAATGGCGTCATATTTCTTTGTTGAAAATAAGACCAGTTTTCAAAAATGGTATTTTTATATTAATTTTTTTTTAGTTTACTTTATTTCTATTATTTTTTGTGTGGTGCTTTTCTTCTGAATAACACGTGGTTAAAGTAGAAAGTTAAGTGAAAGATCTCACTCAATCTCACTCAAATAACTGTTGGACTTTATGCTGTCTTAGAAACATTATGATGCTGCACGCTCTTGTTCGGTATCATTTTCGTTCAGAAAAAGGAAACATGATATGGCTGATTCTGTCACTTGTTTAACTTCTCTTGAAGACCTCCATTCTTCTACCTGGGGTCGGTTTAAGTTTTTAAAGCGAAGGGTGTATGTTGTTGGTATCTCATAGCTACCTCCTGAAGATGTGACCGACGGACCTTGTTGTCGGTTGAAGGTTGGTCAGACTGTGTATGAACGTCACGGTTGAAATGATGTGACCAAGTTGTCAGCCCTGTTCCCTTCTGTAACACGATAACATCTCACGTTTCTACATCTTCTCCTTCTGACTCTTCCTTCCTTAGTTTCAGACAAACCCTTCTCATCTTTAAATTCTTCTATTATTTTTTTTACACCACTAACTTAAAGCCATGAATGAATGAAGAAATATGTATGTATGTATCGAATTCTAATTATAAATGAGATTTTGATAAATATAGATTTTAAATAATGTTTTACGTATTCTAAAAATACTTAAAATTACTAAAAATTAAGTATTGTTTTATTAATTTGTTTAAAAATTAAGTATTGTTTATGGTTGGGTAATTTTGTTTGTGGTCATAGCCATTACATTCATAGGATAATCCAATAAGTGCGACTTCAAAATTACGCTTAGTTCTTTTGTAGAAGTTTAGTGCCTTCAATTCCAAGTTTGTTTCTATGGTATGGTAAGGTAATTATTTCTCAGGGTTTTGTATATTTGAATTAAATTTTGATAATAATAAGTAAAAATAATTGATCTGCCCTTCCTTGATTAATTTTAAGTATACATAATATGTATTTAGAAACTAAAACTTTTTTTATATAAATAACTCATGTCGGGCCGAACGATATGAGTCCTCTCTACATTCGGATACATTTATTTGTATTATTTAGGAACAGTTCTTATTGTTATTGTTTAACTGATTACTACCTTGAGGTTAGACTGGAGGTGGCTTGTTGCCCATGCTTTGTATGGTCGTTCGCTACAGCTCGTTTGCTCAGCTAAATAAACGGCTGAAATCGGGTCAAAAATGGTATTATTTCTAATATTTAATTAAATTTGATTTTTTCCTGTTTTTCTAACTTACCCCCTCTTAAATGAAAATATTACAAAAGTGGACATAACAACAATAACTGCACTCTTAAAGAGCTCTCAAACGACATGCATCATGTAGGGCATATACTATTTTAACTTTTGTACCCCGTACTGGTACCCCTATGTACCAATGAGGACCATTTTATACTTAAACTTTCCTGTGGTTTGTCACTATGATCGTGCCAAATTTCGTGCGAATCGGTTCAGCCGTTCAGGAGGAAACTTTTGTACCCTGTACCCCAGTGTACCAATTTGGACCATTTCAGATTTATACCTTTTTATGGTTAGTAACATTAACCGTGCCGAGTTTCGTGCGGATCGGTTAAGCCGGTCAGGAGAAAACTTTTGTACCCCGAACCTCGTACCCCCGTGCACCGATTTGGACCATTTCAAATTTATACCTTTCTGTGGTTGGTTACTATGACCGTGCCGAATTATGTGCGGATCGGTTTAGCCGTTTGGGAGGAGTATGCATAATAAAAAATGCATAGTGTAGTATAAGATCTTCGCTTCGCTCAGCTCAATAACTGAAAGGAGAGGATGAGAGTAGGCTCACATTGTTCGCCAATCCGATTTTTCTACCACGTCCACACTGAGCACCAACCGATCACTTACTTACTTTAATGTGCCGACAACGCTCCGATTGCGTTGAGGCATGTACATCTATTCGGCATGTCAAGTCCTTATCTGAGCACAACGGGGTGAACGCATGTTAATTCGTGGTGAATGCTCGAGTGTATCCCCCCCCCCATACATTTTAAAATGATTAGTTCTTAGTCAGTTTCCATTACATATTAATTTACATAACTTTTTACAATAAACAAAATGCAATTATTCACTTTTGATTTCGTATTAAATCGCTATCAGTATCAGTAAATACCACGAATCCACGTTTAAAATTACTATAATTTGCACAATTTTTACATGTACGAATAGTAATTTAAACAAAACATGTATCATTGACAGTATAATAAACATTCTTTAAAAATTATTTAACATAATAATCATTTAGTATGTTTCGCTCCAACATTGTTTACATAATAGGTGTAGAGGACAGCTCACAATAATATAAAATTGCTGTAAATAAATGCTATGACGTTATATCTTTAAAGTACATAATCTCTATGAGTAATAATATCTACTTTTGTTACATCTATTATATTTCTGTCTGGAACATAGCTTAATTTTTTCCTTTTTTTCTGTCAAAGTTATTATTTTTTTTGCAAGATTCTTTCGACATGATCCCGCTCCATAAAAACTTTGTTTTTTTTTTACCTTTTTTAGAGGTTTTATTTATTTATTTTTTTTTTTACTTAAGTTAAAAATCGTGAGATGTTAATAAAAAAAATGTCAGTAGGTTGTAACATTGGCTTTGAGACAATATAATCCTGCGGGACAAAGCGTATCTTTATTTAGCTCGAAGCGTGAGCCTTGCATCCTTGTACTAACTTTATATCTAGTAGCTAAATTGTTACTTTAAACAGTATTTACTTCTTTATATTTCTATTTTGTTTTATCTTGGATCATTAGTACATAAATACTTTAAATAGATATTTATTTATTTTTCTTACAAAGCAGCCTACATGTTATTATTCTCTTATAACTACTGATTAAATGAAGCAGCTAACCTTTATGAAATGTTTAGATAAATTTAATCTGTTGTTATTAATCAAATAAATATAACTAGTTGGATGTATATGACCCAGTTTTCACACCCTCATAAAACAATAAATAGACAGTGCGCCAATTAGTGGGTCACATAAATCCTCAAATCCTATTTTGAAAAATTTAATGATTTTATGCTAACCTATTATATTCAAATTTATTTAATTCCCCTCTCCCCCGTTTTATGAATACGTCAAAATTGAATTAATTTTTTACATCAATTAATCTATCAATTTAGCAACATCTAAAGTATGCAAATAATTGATATTAATCTGGGGCTATCTGTGGGCTACTTTTAACAAGATATCCAAATTTCATCAAATTTAAATGATTACTTTTGAAGATGTTGATTTTAATAAATGTTTGTTTATCCGCATGGCAGAGACACAAATGAGCGCAGAAGGTTGGAACTTAGATATATGGGACCAATAATTGGTTAATTATGGTCTATGTCTATATAATATACATTTCATCAAAAATGGATTAAATTTATAAATATACATAGCTTATAAGATATGTATATAGGTTCCCAGAAAAGTGAGTGATAGACTTACCTGGAACTAAAAATGTTCCCCGATGTCTAAAGGTACGTTTTCCAAGACGCGACTCCAGCGATAGACGCTGAGCGATAATCGCTGAGCGATAGCCGCCCAGCGATAGTCGCTGGCACAAAATTATAATAGGTGTTTTCCTACACGCGTCTCCAGCGACTATGCAACATATCAGTAGGTAACTAGCAGTAGATGCAACCCGGTAGTTTTTAATTTAATTATGAGTTTTAAGAAAAAACTTCTTATTACATGTAATTAATTCTTACTTCTCGTGGTTACTTTAAATTTATAGTTCTGCTGGATTTATATCGAATAAACCAAGTGAAATATATTTTTAAATGAAACAATAAATATAAAAGGGACGAACCAACAATCTACGTAAATAAATATTCTGATATAATAAATAAACTGATATTTAGTTACTTGATTTATTAAAATAACAATTTTTATACAAAATATATACGTTTTTAATTATTTAATTACGTTTAGTTTGTTTTTAATTTAAAGACTTTATGATAACCTAAAGTAACCTTTCCGAAAAATTAGTAAACAAAAGAGCTAAAAAAAATACGTTATACCAACATAATACTTAAAATTTACCTAAGAAAATACCTTTTAAGTAGGTATGATTGTTTTGTTGGCTGGTTTCACCAACACTGTATTGCTAGGATCGCCCGCAACTGCGATTATGACTGGCCCTGGAGTAGACGGCTGCAATCGCTCAGCGATTGACGCTAGCGTCTCTAGCGACTATCGCTAGAGTCGCTTGCCTAGGAAAACAACGTAAACTCAGAAGAGGAGTCCTCAGCGACAGTCGCTGAGCGACTATCGCTCAGCGTCTATCGCTGGAGTTGGAAAACGTACCTTTAAAACGGATTTTTGCCTTGCAATATTTTCGTTCTTCAGAACGATTTTACAGGCTCCATAACCTAGCTTGGAAGCAAAAATGTTTCCAATAAAAACGTTAAAACTCTTGGTCTTTGACCTTCATAATTAGGAATAATTAAATACACTTAACAAAAATCATTTTAGCCGCCGGAACATGATAACTTGAAGTATTAATGTCCATAACTTCTTGACATATCAGGAATTAAAATGTTCTTTGATCGAACAATAAATAATTGTTCTTGTTTCTACTACAATGTAATCGCCAATAATTCTAGAGCACAAAGTTTTATTTGTCCGCTTATATATTTTATTTCTTTATGTATGATTTTATTAACGAATATATTATCATATTATGTATATTACACTTATAAGCATTTACAATGATTAGTCATAAACTAGCAACATCATTTAATAAGATACTCACTTCATAGATAAATAAATTTGTTGATAAATATTTAACTGAGTAGTCATCTCGTCTTCCTTATTGTTTAACCTTTTATGGTTAGGTGTTAATTTGCTATTCTATGGAATTCTGTAGTATTCAATTCTGAAAGTATTAATTTTCATTCATTGCTAAGAATCTTTTAATAGTTATTAAGTATTGTAATACTTCTTAAATGTTTTTTAAGTAAATATACTGCCTGTCATTAATGTCTTATGCGGATCGTGGTAAATATTTAATTTTAGTTGCTCGTGCAGTATGAAGTTTTCAAGATAGTTGATAATTCTTTGCAATTTATCGCTAAATCAAATAAAAGATTTGAGATAGCGATTTATAGGGGTTTTTAATATTGTCTGTTTTATTTGTTTTAAAATTTATTTTACTATCTCTTATATTGGCACAGTGTGATGGTGAAAAAATTAAATTTTAAAATTTTGTATTTTATTGTGTTTAAAAATAATGATTTTTTAATCACTTGTCTTTTTGTCTGTGTAAACTTGCATAAGAACTAAACTCTAGTATGAAATGAAAGTCCAGCGCCAACTTCACTTTATTCAAATATCTGTTTTGAATAATATAACGAAGTCAATGAAAGGCTTAATTTTAATTATGTTTGAGAGTTCTAACTATAATTCTTTGCATTGAATCTTCAATTGTTATTGGGTACTCATCGCTACTATTCTTTGGCCTCTATCTTATTTCTATTGAAAGTATAAAACAATGGGACGTACACTCTGTATGCAACAGAAGCACTTGTTCGCGTTACGATACTTGTTACTTAGTTCTGCCTTGGAACAAAGTCAAGGGTAGAAAAACAAATCTATAATAAACTAGACCTAAACAATAGAATCGTGTAAAAGCCGTGAAATCAACTATAATCTGTAAATGGGATTTTTTTCATTTCTATTCAGCTTTTTTTTGTGGAATATCATAACACTAACTAATGAAAAATAAGAATGGGGAAAGCAATGTAAAATGTTTAATGCAAACTGTTTTCAAACACTAAAAGTGGCTATTAACTTAAGTTAGTAGTAGCTTAACTGTTAAGTTCCTTCACAAATCTTAAGTATGGGAAAATGCTCTTGCTTTTCTTGATGGAAAACGGAATTCAATTTTTCTCTTTTTTCCGACTACATTAGATCTATTGGATCAGTGATCTCTTTAACAAATCCAAATATTACAGCAAATATAGATATTGTATAAACATCTACGATTGTTATCATGATGAATTTCTTGATCTTCAAGTGCTGACAAAGACCAAGGTACGGTGACCACCTTAGTATTAGCGTCTTTACATGAGTGTTAGGACCTGCACACGTGACCCAGTGTCAAAAGGAATAGGTCCTCATCAGTCTTCGATAGGTCTTCAAGGGGGGGGGGATGCCAGCTTCACCCAAAGAACGATAGTGGCAAAACCTTGATGATAGTATGTAATTAACTAAGTCACAGGTATTAGCTATCACAATTGAGTACTATCCGGAAATTGACAACATTTAGAATAGGATATACCTTTCTAGAGTGTACAACTCTGGTTGGCTTCACATATTAAGGCATCAAAGAAAAAGAAAATTCTTCCGTTATGAGATTATATTACACCAGGGTAATGCTTTAGGCTCTAAGGAGTAAGTCTCACGCACGATTTTATTATAATACAACCTTTGACATAGAAAATACGCACTGAAGATTTTAAAATGCACCTTATCTATTCAGTAAGTCCAGTTTATTGTTGCTAGAAGTAGTTTCATAATGGAAAGCTCTATACTTTAAATAAGCTTGCAAAAAAGGTGAAAGCGTTTCGTTATAATTTGCATACATGCATAAGACAAAGTGTTCACCATCAATTTTTAAGTTATTAACTCTTGGAATTTTACCAGAATATTCAAAAAATTATATATTTATAAAAATATACTGCTAATTAGAGTGGTTCATAGCTTCCTTGCATCCTATCAAGTCTTTATTAATGTTATGCTTGCATTAATACAAATATGCAACTAAGTGCGCCAGTGGTTGACAGGTTGAAAGTAATCTGGGTCTATCTACGAGCTTCTTTTTACAAACCCTCTATATATCTTAAACATCAGATGTCTTTTAAAGATATTGGTGGCCCATGGGACCACCAATGGGCTAATTATGGCTTACCATCCATATTTCATTATCAATGATAGACTGAGCTTCCGTTTCCTTCGGTAAGCTCGGAAGCAATGTAGCCATATTGGTTTTAGAGTCTACACCAGGTTCACGTGAAATGAATTGGTCTTTTTTTACAATTTCAGAAGAACTGATAAGATCAATGACACGTTTGTGAGTCCTTATCAGGAAGTCTTGAAGCCTTTACCACAAGGTGAGAATCTTGGTTGGCATCCTGATTGGACCCCCCTTAACTTTAAAATTCTCGTTCTTGAAGCCAGAGATCAGGTCGGATTATAGGTACTTTTTCCAACCTTTTGCTGTTCTTAAAGGTCAAAGTAATACGAATTCTGTGATCCAAGGAAGAAGTAGCTATATTAAACCTCTCGGGATCTTTCTGACCTGATATTATTTAATGAATCTCGGTTGATTCGAATGAATATTAACTACAATACATTTGCTGGTTGAGATGAATAGATTTTCAGCGCTGTTCTTAAGTCTATTGCCCACCAAGGGATATTCTAAACTTCATGTATTTTATTCTATAAGATGTTACTTTACACCAACGTCACTAAATACCACTACACCACACTACTCCAACGTCATTCTAAATACTATTAATTATTCATTTATTTTTATTCCACCTCTTGACAGAATTATTCATTTCTTTTATACGTATATTTTACATAAACACACACATATATTGAGTTTTAATAAATGTAGCTTATGGATAATAAAATGTAAGAAATAATAAGTCAGTTAATAATATTTAAATAAACATTACTGCTATATAATACACATTATTCGACTACGTGAAAGATAATCTACATATTAGGATGTTATGCGTGATCATACTTAGAAACATTATTATTTATGGATATATTGTGTATGTACTATATAGAATTGAATCATATAAATATTAAATTTTAAATTATTTTAATTTATAAATTGTTAATTTGCAATGTCTTATAATACGCTAGAATTCGTTACACACATTCACTCAATGTAATAATAATCATTATGTTAAAAAATAATAATTATTGATTATATACTGCTAATTTGCTATTCTGTTTATAGAGAATAATAAATAGAAATTCATCATAATTCATGACAATGACCTGATTCTCAGATTAAAATGCTGTAAAGATCATTATTCAGTTCATTAGGACTTTAGAATTCTGTTCAATTTTTTTTTTCACGTTAATTCATTTTAATATAATACGTAATTATAAATTCCTCTTAAATGTTTTTATTTATTAATACATAGTATGATTTTATTATATTCGTTGTTTTTTGAGGTACTGTTTTCTATATTTTTTTCATATTTTCTAAATAACTAATCTTTATAAGTTTTTTGTGCGCATTGTTTAAGAAACATGCTTTATCTCTTAACTATTCTGTTGTTTTAACCAAGAATTTTTAAACGTTATTCATACTGATTAAAAGTAATGGCGTTAACTTCACTTTATTCTTTTGTTTTAGCCAGTTCATTTTTAAACTATAAAAAAAATAAGAACCGAAGGAATCCACTTTCCATCTCATTCCTTAGTTTATAGATTTTCTTAGTCGAGATTGTAAGCTTTATTAAGACTTAATAAAAAAAGTGAATGCAAAAATTGACCCAATCTAATTTTCAAATTGGATATCTTATTTTATTTTGGAAATTTGAAAAAAAGAATAAAATAATTCATACAAGTACCTGATTCTCAGATTAAAATGCTGTAAAGATCATTATTCAGTTCTTTAGGACTTTAGAATTCTGTTAACTTAAATACTAGTTATTCTTTGACCTAAAAGAAGTGTACAACCTCTTGGGTGGAGGTATGTGTACTCGCTGTATTATCTCTAGCCACACGTTGTAAAACCTCTATGGTTGAGGTATGTGTAGTACACGTTGTACAACCTCTATCCAGCTCTAACCACACGTACTATCTCTAGGGTTGATATATATGTCCACATTGCACAACCTCTAACCATCTTTAACTTCCACTTGAGCTAAAAGGGTTGAGGTATGTACAACCAAGTTTTGCGTACGTCTCAACGTGTTAGTCTCAACACCCAAAATAATAATGGAAAAAATCGGTCCGAGACAACTCAGACAAACTTTCTCATATACGAGTTAATCATTCCTTAACCCAGTGTTTCCCATTTATTAGTTCTCGTATGTACATTTAATTATTACTGAGCATTTCATCAAAATATACCATAAAAATAACTTCTCCCGGGCAGGGAATCGAACCCGAGCTCTCTCCGTCCGCGTTTTAAGCTATTTTCTCCGGAACTAGATTTTTCCCGGGAAAACGGCTTATATCATTAGATTCGTATTTAAATGGGCAATATTTTAGAATTTTTAAATCAAAATCGTCGGAACCGTTTTCGAGAAATAATTTTTTTTTCACGTTTTTTCAGAGTTTTTGGGGGGTAGCGCCCCCAAATTTAAAGCTAAAATTCATTTCTCGATTTCGCCTCGGGGTAAGATTTTTCTGAAGATGTATGCCAAATTTCGTCAAAATTGGCCAAGTAGTTTAGGCTCCAGGCGTCTGCACAGACAGACAGACGACGGACGAACATTTTTTAAAACCCACTTTTGTGGACTCAGGGGACCTCAAAACGTGTAAATCCATCAAAATCGAATTTTCGCGCCATCCCAATACTTTCTTTTTATATGTGAAAGTAAAAATTGGTAAACCATAAGTTATAGTTATACTTATATAGCTTTACATTTTGTATCTTAAATATGACTTATGGTATTATGTATAACAGTTCATCGAGTGCAGAATAAAGCTTTTTGTTAAAGTTAATGATCAATAGCTGCTGTTACAATTTTAATTTTATTAAAATAAATGAAATATGAGAGTTATATTTTAATTAAAATAAAATAAATAAATAAATAAAATAAAGAATTGACACATTTAGGACTGTAGAAATAACTAGCTTTGGATATTTATAAATAAACAAGGCTATACATTTACAAAATAAATTATGGTAGTGGCATTTGTTCTAAAGTTTGTGTGAAGTATAAATTAGTATTATTTATTGTGGATTAAATTTTAAGTTGAGACTCTTGACATGTTTATCGTCGCTTTGTTTTTACTCCTTGTGTTCTAGCGTATATTAGGTTTTTGTGTACTTAGCACTCTGTATCTGGAAAAGAGCGGAAGAAGGCAAGGCAGTGACAAACGAGTTGAGCTCCCGGTCCTATAACTTGCAGTGTGATATATCGGGCTGAAAATCTCTCTCACTTTTCTCTTTCTCCCCTGGATCTCGGCTTCAAGTCGTTTCTTCCTTTGCTATTTGTCCAACTCTATCAACTTTACCCCTTTGTCATAACAAATAAATTATTTATAACAACCGCAAAAAAAAATGTGTTTCTAAAAAACTTGTTGATATAGTTAATGATAATGTTTATAGGTGGTAATAATAATTTTAATGGTTTTTAGGGGGAATTCTAAATAAAGATAAGTGCAGTGAAAGTAAAGAGACTAAATATAGTTTATTTATAGACAAATTGTTATACTAAAAATAAAAACACTTTAACACAGAACATAATTAATTAGCAACGTTTATTATTATCAAAAGAAATTATTTTTCTACTTATTTATTTTTTTATTTTATTACGTAATCATTGTTGATTCAACTATTTTTTACTCAGATAATAACATCATACTGAATAAAAATCGATGAGTATACTTTATCAATTAAACATCTAACTACGATAACAAAACAAATATTCGATTGAAAACTGTACAATGGATAAAATCATTCATTTATTTGGTGCGTAGGCTTCCGCGGGTAGACTCGTAACAGGATTGTTTTCCGGTTAATTCCGCGTCACAAAGGGTTTGAATAACAATATTCCGGGACATAGCCTTCAGCTTGCCCCTGCATTTCCCTTCTGCTCTGATCTTCTCTTCTGCTGTTCTTCTCCAGGTCTTCCCAGGCCCTAGACCGACCTATTCCTCGTTATTATTCTTCCTCGTTCTTCTTCATCTTTCGTTCTTATCGTTCTTTACATATTTAAAAATATAAATGTAGATTGTGGTCACGGATGTTACGTTTCGACATGATCACTAAAAATAATAATGGTTTTACTACCACTCCAGTTTTGCTATTAATGAAAAACATTTTGGCTAATGCAATTTATCTACGTAAAACTTAATTATTGTTTGTGTTTTACTCGAATTTCTATTATTATTTACCTATTTTTTAACTACTGGGTATTTCTTTTACATTAATTTAACTATAAGGTCATTAGTAGGCGGTCTTCTTAGTTAAAAGTAGTCGAGGAAAGTCGGTTGACTTTGGTTAGGAAGTTCAATATCTCCAGGTTCAGGCCAGGGAGGTGTATGGTTGCGAAAATTCATAAAATCCGTGTTGTTGCTATCAAATTTGTTTTTATGAAATAAAGGAAAGGGTGGTGGTCTTGGAGGTCTAGGAGGTGGAGGTCCAAATCCTGGGGGAGCAGTTGGAGGTGGTAGACTGAATCCTAATGATACTAGGTACGTAGGATCCATTGCTACCGTGCCCATCTGTAACAAATCCATAAAAGTCTACTAATAACATTCATAAATCCTAAATTCTACATAAATAATACTAATTCTTCATTGTCATTATTATCTATCATGTCTGATTATCTAAAAAATAACATTAAATTATTATTAATGATTTTTTGAAGCAGAAATTTCAACACAGTAATAAATATGTGTAATATTGTACTTGTTAGTGCTAAATGTGTTCCTCTTTTTCATCTTGTACATTTATAATGTACATCACATTATTTTTTTTGTGTGTGTTTATCATATAACTAGCCTTTAGGCCCGTGGCAAGGGGCAGAATAAATATAGTTGAAAAAAAGAGGTGAGAGATAATTAGTTATATTTAAAATAAATGAGTCTCGCTTTGTCCAATTATACTTAAACAGAAAGAGCCACGTGATGTCTAGATCATTAGTTACTTTTATTGAAATGAATGAGTCACGTTGTCCAATTATACTTAAACAAAAAGAGCCAGGTGATGTCTAGTTATTTCTTATTAATTTCATTCAAAGAAAAAGAGCTGAGACATAATTTGTTATATTTATAATGAATGAGTCTCGCGCTGTCCAGTTATACTTAAACAAAAAGAGCCACGTGATGTCTAGTTATTTCTTATTAATTTCATTCAAAGAAAAAAAGCTGAGACATAATTAGTTATATTTATAATGAATGAGTCTCGCGCTGTCCAATTATACTTCATATAATATACTGTTTATAGGAAGGTTTAAAATAATATAATGTTCAGAGGTAGAGCATTGGCTTCATACACTGGAGGTCACTGGTTCAAATCTAGGTTTTAGCACATCAATTTTTAAGTCATAAATCATTTAGAGGTGCGTCGTCGCCCGTCGCCATTGCCGTCACCATTGTCGGGACACTACTCGATTATATAAAAGATTAAACTATAATACGATCATTGTTTCTACTAAACTGTCTTATAACTATTATTAGTTCTGTTCGATCAGAAGACATTGATTTTGTTCTCTTTCGTGTAACATTAGTTTGAAGGTTAAACACCTGGTTTAACTGGTAGAACTGACGGATTATAGGAGAGGAAAAAAACAAAACAAAAAAACAATTGACGGTCACGAAACATAGCAGCACTTTCCTTAAAAAGGAAAGTTAAGGGAATGTGTCTCTTCTGTTCACTTTAATATAAAGTCTATGTCAGCTGTTAAACCTAGGCCATTTATAACCAGCCTGAGGACTCTTATAAACTTAGGCACTTCTCAAGCACGTAATCATTCTTTTACAGGAGAACCCTGCGGCTGTTTTACTTGAAAGAATTACATTCCTTTTAAAGAGGGAGGAGGGGATCGAGTTTTCCAATGTCACTTTTCCTTAAGAAAGAGAAAAGTGTATTTTCTTTGACGTTTGAAATTAATTGGTTGAAGGGATTCGAAAATTGTTATTTATTTAAAATTTTTCCTTGTTTCTTTTAATTTTATTTATTTATCTATGGTTACTTTTATGAAACCTTTTAAATTAAATAAAATTAGCGTTGATTTTCTTGGTGTATATAGTACACGTATTATTATTCTAATTATAAATGTATAAGGGAACAAGTATAAGTATAAGGGTAAATGTATAAGAGTATAATCAACAATGTAATACCGTTTTTTCACACTGCAATAAGGTACACAATTTGTGTTAGTGACACCAAGGGATGTGCCACGCAAGCGTGTCACATAGGACATAGTGACCCATAGACAATGTATTGTCTGATGTTGGAACAGTTGCTATGTGTCACGCTTGCGTGGCACATCCCTTGGTGTCTCTCACTAACAAAAATTGTGTAAATGTATTAATACTAAGGGTAGTTTAGTTTACTTAAATATCGAATATTCTGGAATTTTGGTTGAAAATAAATAAAATCAAAGTTGTAGAGATGAAGATTTATTTCAGAGTTTCTGCTGTAGTAGCATAAACATCAGTGTTCTAGACGATATCATTGCAAACAGTTGAGGGCTGTCAAGGTTAGATTGGAATTTTTGTTTAAACGATTTAAGTGCAGTAATGGATTATTAATACTTTTGAAATTTTGGTGTCAAAGGGATTCAAGTGGTTTTATATCGCGTTTTGTGATATAGCTCCATGAAAATCAACTACTTCGAAAATCAGCTGTTTTGTGTCTAATTTAACTTTAAACTGCGATTTCTCAAAATTGTGTGAATACATGTCGTGAAAAGAAATTAAAATTCTAGCATTTAAGGAATACTTAGTTGTTAAAGCTATATTTCTTAAAGAGTGACCGATCTACACAATTGTTCAATACTTACGGCAGCCAGTAATGTTATGTTTAAAGGTATAAGTCCCAAAGCTGCAAACTTGACTTTATCATGAAGTAAATGAACAGAGTTAATTAGCACCTGTAACATTAATTACAATGTGTTACAAAAATACAATTACAAAACGATAGTGATTAATCCTGTTGCTGAATAAATGTCATGTCAATTCAAAAAGCACTTAGACGACTTTTCTTTGATCATGTTTACCTAATTTAACTTTTGATGGATTATAGAATATTTATAGTCATCTCTCCTCGGTGTGATAGAATTCATCTTAGCATGAAAGAAACAACGTAAATTCGTATAAAGAACTTTTGTTTTAGTTGCCTTTGAACTGTTATCTACTGTTTTAAAATAATTACACGTTTGCGCTACATACTCGTAGTTTGTTGTTGTAGAAAGATATTTATTTAAACAACCTTTCTCAAAGCTGTACTTCTTTCTCCTCTGTGAATATAACTGACTATGTCTCTTTGTCATCATCGATGAGTAAATTATGTTTTTAAACAAAATGTATATATTCTAGGATAGATTGGCATTCTTTTGAGAATGTTTTTGATGTGTATTAATGAGAGGGTATGTTAGCGAGGTGTATTAATATAAATAATTTATAATATACATATATAATATCGAGTAGAGTCCTGACAACGATGTACCTCGAAATGATTTGTTATTGTTAAGCTAAGGTAACCACATTTATTCCAATAAAAAAAAATCTATTAATTTTCTAGTCTTCAAATAGATAAAATAACTTATCCATATTAATTTACTTAATTCTACTTCCTTTCTAATTATCAAATTAAGCCAGTTGCCGTTGCCATGGACCTAAGACTCGTTTAATAAAGTCGCAAATTAATTTCAATTTCGCAATATTCTTAGCTCTCATCTGTATTGGTCGTCGTTTTGGAAGATTATATATTACACAAAAAGAGTGCATGGTAAAAAATGTTATAATAGTAATGAATCTTCAATACTTTTAAGTTCAGTTTTGTCTGTAAAGAGCATTAAATAAATAGTAGAATTCAGTCGGTTTTTTTCAGTAGAAGAACATTTTTTTTCCACATTACTTTTTACAATTTCCAGTTGACTAAACAAAGAGTTCTTTTTGATAAAAATAAATAAATAAAATAAAAACACTCACTTGTTTCTCTAAGCCTTCGGCAGTGAAAGTGTTGCCAACTTTGTGAACTATATTAGCAGTCAGGTTTGCCTACAGAAACAAAAAACAACGAAAATTACACCTTTCATTTTATAGATTTTTAAAGTCTAGTTCCTTTTTTCCTATAAGAGAAATGGAAGATGAATAAACAAAAAGTAAGAAAAAAGTTTAGTGTAGTTATGGAGTTCAAATATTGAGTTAAGTACATATTTTGGGAAAGTAGAACTTTTTTTATATTTTATATTAATACATTTGCATGTGTTTTTTTGTTTGCATGTTCTCTTCGATTTTTTTTTTTTTCTTTAATATTTATTTAAAAACTAAACTTTGTTCTTGAAGAAATAATTGTTTACATTCAAAACCAATGTCTAGTAGTTTATAAATTTTAATTTCAAGTAATGTAATCTATGGCGTCTAATGTATTTACTTTTATACATTTGTATTTTATAAAATATGTTTATAATGAATTAGATTTGTTATCAATGCAGATGATGTGTAATTTTATTGATAATTAGTTGATATATTATATAGTATAATATTTGTACATTGCCTCATTTACTTATAATTTACTTATAATTTTTTACTTTAATTTTTTACTCATTTTTTTTACTTATAATTGATTATTTGCTATAAATAAGTTAATTTACTTATAATTTATTGATTATTACTTATATAATTTACTAATTTAGTGCTTAGGCTTCCACGGGTTGACACGTAATCAATCATTTAATTTTCCGGTTAAATCCGCGTTAGGAAAAGGATGAAATCTGACGTTTCACTTCCACTACTGGAAGCATCTTTAGGTATGAAGTGCATCATGATGTTGACTCGAAGCCGCTACCTATCTTATTGTTCCATCGAGTCAACAGTCAACACCACGGTGCAACAGCAACCCCTAAAGATACTTCCAGTAGTGGATTATTACTACTGCAGTGGATTATTACTACTGCAGTGGATTATTACTACTTCCAGTAGTGGACTTATTACTTATTATTTTATTGATGATTAGTTATAAATAGTTTTTGTTACTCTTAATTTGATTTATTTTTATTGAAGTGATTTTATTAAGCAATTTATATATGTTTTTAGCTTGGTTTGGTCATATTATTATTAATTATGGTTTTTGTTTTTGGCTTACATGACTATTTTACATGACAACGAATTGTTATAAACGATTCAGCCCTTTTACCCGTCTTCTAATGCAAGAAGTGTAAAATATATCTTTCCAGTAAAGAAATCTAAATGACTTTAGAAAGAACGATATAAGCCTCTTTAAAGTGCTTCTTTATTCTATTATGTGCAATTATTATTATTTTTTTTTTTTTTTAAAAAACAATCTTTTGACCTTAATTTTATAGATACTTAGTTTCTATCTGCTACCTCGTTCGACTAAATTTATTTTTAACCTTTTGAATGTATGAAAAAAAGTAAAAAGCTTGAAGAAATTGTCCAGAGGTAATATTTTATGATTTAAGCTTACTTTAATATATTAGTTAAAGTTGAAGATTAGTAAGTGAGCCCCGTGACCGTATTAATGCAAGTTTAAACAAGTAGGTTATCTACTTAGCTCACAACTTGACCTTTGGACAACTTTGTAGATAAGATATTTCAGGACTACATCTTAGTGAGTTCACTGAAACATCAGCTTTCTTTTTTTTCTACCATCAGTCGGATTATCTGTTAAAATATAGTTATTATGACATAAATAAATTCACAGTTATACACTTAACTGTTAACTAATGTAATAAATCGTAAATTACAGGTTAAAAGAAGGACGATAGGAAGATAATTTATAGGCACATATATTTTTCTTGTCAAGTTAAGTTAAGATTATATTGTTTGAAACTAGATCTGCTTAAAAGATATATTAGCTAGACACTTAAACTGTTTCTGTCTAAACGTTTTCATTAACTTTACCAAAAATTTATCTAAATATGTAAGTAGTAAGTGTAAAGTTAGTCTATTGTTAGACAAACGCACAAAAGAAGTCTCTAAACTCTAAAATGAATAACTCACTTCTCTCGTTCAATAAATAATAATAAATGTAAAAATGATAATATAATTTAATAACGATGTACGTGTTAACCATGTATATAAGCCCAAATGTTCAGTCAAAATATCAACTTTATAATTAAATAAGCCGCAGAGTTTTATGTTAATCTGCGTTACCACTATATTCATGTAGATTTAGGATCCCTGAAACTTTTAGGATTCACAAATTCTATTTGACTAATCCTTTCAACTAACTTTTTCCTTTTAAATTACCAAATTTTTGTCTAATTGTTGTTAAATAATCTAATTTGTACTTTGTTTAATTATTATTATTAACTCTTTAAGAGAGTTATATTTTAATTAAAATAAAATAAATAAATTACACAAGTGAAAATTAATTTTAATTCTTCATTTTCTCTTTTTAATTATTGATATATTTGTAACATTTTTATTAATACTATTTAAAATACTTTAATACTCTTAGTTTTTTTAGTACTTGTTTTGATTTTTATATTAATTTTGTTCTTTTCTCCTTTTTAGGTGAGTCAATGGTTATTTTTAATCAATTCTTTGCTGTCAACTGTGGTAAGGTTTTTCTTGTATATTTTTAATTCACAGTTTAGCTAAATTTTTAGAGTTTTGTTTTTAATTATAACACGTAATGTTTTATAATAATAATCAAGTATTATTTTATAGTCCTGAATATCTACATCATCTTTTAATAATAAAATATATTTTTTCTCTAACCGTACTGTGATAGGGAACATTATAATTAATCCTTTAAATTTTTTTTTTTTTTTTACGATTAGACAATAAAATTTCTTTAAATTGATTTCATCAAAGTCGGATATATCTGTTTAAGAAAAATTTTAATTTTAATAATTTAAAATATTTTTAATCAACAAAAAACTCTATCCATGTTAACAGAATTAAACTTGACTAATACTCATACGATTTTAATAAGATATAAAGTAAAGCATTGCTCGTTTTAACGAGCAATGCTAAATAAGTGTTAAAAAATAAATAAAACAATAGTTTGACTGAATATATTCAAAATTTGTTAGATTTTAATCGGTCTATGTGAGCATAAAATATATGATTAATATCTTGTTAAATCTAATGATTATCCGCCTGGTGTAATAGAGGTTTAATTAATTTTTATAGTCGTGTTAGAAATCGTGACTTAGTTTTTAACTTTTTTAATTATAATTTCTTTTATAGTTTGTCTCATTAAAAGACTTAAAAACAATGTGAACTGGAATCTTGTATAGTGTTATAGCGTTTCGTTATTATACTTTTGAGTTCGATGCGGGTTCATTGATCCCGCATTTTGTAGCTCGTTTTGAAACCCTGAGGGATGTTAGGAGACTATACCGAGCTAATTTGTTACAAGTCTGATCTATCCCTGCTCTTATAAAGCCATTAAATACACGAAAACCTAAAATATTCTTCTAGATTAATAACTTCTATCACGGTGTAATTATGAACCTCCATAGCTAGCTTGTTGGAATCCAAGAAAAATCATACTTCTTGAATAATAATTGCTTATTTAAAACAACACTTTTTGATAGTTTATAGTATTTCACCTAAATTATTAATTATGTCTCTTATTATTTGTAATGAGTAGAAATTAGGTACAATATATTAAAAAACAAAAAATAGTAATAATCACTTGATTACCTACTTATTCGTTTATAAGGCTGAAACATTTATGCTTATTTATCGGTAAGAGATGAGGCTATAAAGATAATGTCATTGTAATTCATTCAAATAAAAAAATATGAGTATAGGAAGTCTTGATTGAAGTTGATGATGAATGATTGAATGATTTATTGAAGGTGTAAAATATTTTCTTTAAGAAAAAACCTATAATTAAGAAAAAGGATGTATAATTTTATTATTTTGTTTGATTGTTTAACTTAATTGTTTTTAACGTATATATGTAACAACGTAGCATCAGATTGACTATAGAATAATTATGGCTTTTAAGTAAGACATCGAGTTCGATAATGATATATTTTTATCGTTTACCTGATGCTCTGTAACGTCGCAGCTGACTATGACCAAAAGTATGACGTAGAAAGCCTTAAGAAACAGAAGCCATCCATCCAATAATTTTGGTCCGAATGAATTTAAATCGGAGTAGTAGTCGAACTTTGTGGTAAAGGAAGCCACATCGGATATAGCCATTAGACCCATAGCTAGCAGAACCTATAAACATGCAGAAAATCGGTTTTACTTTTGTGGCTGTTCGAATTAATGGTATCTGATTGAATGAACGTGTGTCGAATAAAGGAAGTCTGTTGTAACCATCAATGTATATTGGATGAATAAATTTTACGCAGAGTTGATGATTTTTTGTCAGGTGGACTAAGTTTATGAATGGATTTTTTTAATTACGCTTTAACACGGGTTTGGAGTAGAACCAACTTCATACCATTAATTCGTGAGCTATTATAGTGGCTCATAAAAGAGCATAAGCTTTTAAACAGTATGTCAAACTCAACTTTTTAGTGAGCTAAAAAAAAGCCACAACTCATCTTTGCAACTTTTCTAAAGCATTTAAATCACTAAAACTATTAAACATATATGAAATTGAAATAGTTGTTATTGAATTAATGGCATTCTTATGTATTATTAAATTTTACTACTTATCAGGATTGTATAGGAATTCCATCCTGGTCATCCAAATTTGGTGTTTTTCAGGATTCCAGTATTAGTCGTTTGTCCATTTTTGTAAGCGCATCTACTTAAAGTAGTTCTTCCATATTTATTTACTCAAAGTCAAGTTTCTTCAAGGTTTGTGTATAATGAACTTGTTTCTTTACTATATTATGCTGAAAAAAATTCCAGGATGGAATGTACTTAATACGATCATCTCCGGTTATAAATGGGATTCTTTTTTAAATGGGAAACCATAAGTAGGATTCTGATTTGCTTGCTCTTAGCCTCCAAACTAAATGATTACCTACGTGATTACCCCTAAGTCTAGTGAATTCCATTATTTAGTAGAGGTCACAACAGGTGTTAATTCTCTAATATTGAGAATTTGATTTAGTCGAATGAATGTAGATGTCGTTTAAACGTATTTATAGTAACCTTGAATTCTACAAATATCCTAAGAATAGTTAAGTATCAGATTTTTTGATCATTGCATCGTGTCACCTCTCGAGGAATTGACCATCAGAAAAAAACTATTTATTTGAATCATGTTTGGCTTTTTTCTTTTACCCGATCCCATAAGAGATATTTGTTAGCTTGTTTTCCATTTATTTTTACATCATACAATAGTTTGACAGTTAGTGTTGCTTATGCCTTCCTTGTGTTCTTATAGCGTATTTAAATGAAGTTATGCCTTATCTTAAATATTAAATAATTACTTTTAAGGCTTTTGTATTTCATAATCTAATTTGTATATATAATTAATAAAGTATTTTGAATTGAAAAAATTACTTTTAAGGTATATATAGGTATAAATAAATGTAATGTTCGTGTGCATGTGGGAGAGAAACAAATGGGCGCAAGGTTGAAACATATATGGGACCAACAATGAGTTAATTATGACTTTATGACCTACCATCCAATTTTCATTTAAATCTGTTTGAACTCAAAAACTGAACGACAGACAGAAACAGAATCAAAAATGCTTGGGATTTTTGAAATTGGAGACACAAAAAATGTCGTTCTTCAGAACGATGACACAGCTTAGGTAAGCACTGAGTAAAATTAAAAAATAAAAAACTTAATTTGGTCTTGTTTTGCTAAATCAGCCTTTTATACTTAAAAATTATTGTCCATAGAATATTATTTATATTCTCTACAAATTAATTTAAATTAAACATTCAAATTTACCTGTATTCCAGAATGATAATTTAATAACTGGGCACAATTCCTCAACATGGCATGAGAACCATCCAAACTCCGTAGTAAATATCTGTGATTAAAAATAAAAATATAATTTGCGTATGAATTACCTACTCCTTTTTTACCATCGAAGTAACTTCCTGGCTGAATCGTTTATAGTTTATGTTCATACCAAAACATAAAAATAATGAAATAATAAAATACATACTCCACAATCTACTATATAAGCTCGGGTACACTTCAAACTTCAAAGCGTCTTTCTGTTTACGGGTTTCTTTGATTTTTGATAAAAAGAGTCTGCAATATTTTTTCAATTGGATACATTCAAGTAGGTATATATCAACGGATATTGTGAAATATATATTCATAGTATTCTTTTAGTATATCTTATATTTTAAAATGCATAAAACATTAGGTAACCTTTTTCTTCACAACTTGACACTGTTTAAACCTTTTAATTTTTTATAAAAAAAGGCAGTCTTTCCGAGAAAATCATTACTGCAATGTCAATAAAGAATTAATAATTCAACAGTAGTTTTCAATACTACTATATCAGCTTCTTATTAAATAATATTCGTGCAGTAGTTAATAAGTTATTTAATTTTCAAGGATTAATTCCTTTGAGTGACAACAAGGATGTTTGGCGTCTTGTTCTTATATTTTCATATTTTTTTTTCGAATATTAGTTGATTTATTATGATATCAATAAAAAGTTACTCTCTAAGAATGGAATTTGACAATGTACGTTTTAATTAACAAGGTGTTTAGGTTCTTTACATTATATAAAGAACTCCTAAATATAAGTCATATTTAGGAGTTTACGTTGGTTTCTTTAACTATGTGATAAGTACCTGAGTATCTTAAACAAAGTAGTCGAGGTATAAATTTGGTACTACAACTATAGTACCTGGGACCCCGATTATAAAAAGAGGTAAATGCTTAACACACACAAAAAACTGCGCAAAAATAACTGGTTTAACAGAATGTTACAAACGATTTTTTACTAAGTTTTTATTAACTTGGTTTCTTGTTTGTATGTTTGTTTGTATGTCCGGTACAAATCTTGCAATCGAATTTTAAGTAACATCCCGAGTAGCTAGACATTTGAAACTTTCAGAACAGCTCAGAACACGATGACAATGCATTATTTTAATGCTTTTAGTCATTTTTCAGCAGAATTTAATTTGTCTTCAGCAAATTTGCTGTATGAAAAGTTAGTTCGGAAAAATCCGCAAGTTATTTTATTTGTTTTGTCATATCCCAAATATTTACAATCCTTTGACCTCCCCATTATTTACCTCCTTTGACAGATTTCAAATAAAATTTTTTTTATTGAGAGGTAAACATTGAATGACAGCAAAAAAAAATAAGTAAACCAAGTAAACAAAAAATAAATTAATTGAATTAAAAACGTAGTATATAAAAAGTTCTTTTTATCTTGTAATTATACTACGTTTTTATTAACTTGGTTTCTTGTTTGTTTGTCCGGTACAAATCTTGCAACCGATTTATAACTAACTTCCCGACTAGCTAGACATTTGAAACTTTTAGAATAGCTCAGAACACGATGACAATGTATTATTTTAATACTTTAAGCCATCTTTCAGCAGAATTTAATTAGTTTTCAGCAAATTTTGCTGTATGGAAAGTTAGTTCGGAAAAAATCCGCAAATTATTTTATTTGTTTTGACATGAGCCATGTTTACGATCTTCATTTTGACGGGTTTCAAATGTATGATTTATGACAGAAAATTTAAAAACGTAGTTTATAAAAAGTTCTTTTTATCTTGTAATTGTTAACTTGTTTTTCTAGCATTTTCCCTTTTCTATTGTGTTAATGCCCCACAGGTACTATAGTTGCGACCAGCAAAGCTTAAAATTGCAGTTGTACCTTCACCATCGCACCACTAGTTTCCTAATGTTGCCTATTGTATGTGGTGCGAACGATTTCGGTATTGAATGGTTTGTTTGACTTGGAAGAGTTAAGTAAATTAAACCGTGTTCTCTGTAAACAGTTGTCAACTCGTACTACTACTCTAGTTTGTAGTCTAGTAACGATGTTTCCTTAGTTAGAGTTTGTAGTCTGAAGTCCTTTCATCCCTAAGGATCCCTAGGAGTTGGAATCCAGTTAAGTCTACTGTTTACCCAGCTATACACTGCTCCCTTCTCTAAACTAAATCTAAAATCTCCCAGATAAAACCAAAAAATCAAAAGAACGGCTTCAAATTTCATTATTATTTGTATCGTCGCAACACCGTAACAGTTTAAAGGTGGTTCTACCGACAGAATGAATCCTCGTTTACCGAATTCACCTAAAACCAAAAGTTGAAACTTAAACCCCCTGTGATTTTCAATCTCTTGTTCGAAACATTTTCTTACTAAATTCAGATTTTCCATTATAATATCTTTGGATGATCCTTCTTCGGTTTCTCTAGAGTTTAATGTTTTCCCTTTAAATTTTCCTTAGAATTATTTATCGTCGAGAATGAAGATGTAATTAGTAATAAACTCCGTTGTTATCTTCCTTCTTATAAAAAATAATTTACAAGTTGTTAATTGTTATCGTTAATTGTTTCTCTTCCATTTTCTTATGATACCATACAAAAAATAATCCTAGCAATATTAATATTTGACATTATTTCATTGATTTGTATATATTTATATACATATATAGTTATTAATAAAATGGTTAAGATTCAATTATTTAATCATATACATAACTAATAAAAAGGAAACAAAACCAAGTATGTATATGATTAAATAATTGAATCTTAACCATTTTATTAATAACTATATATGTATATAAATAAATACAATCAATGTGTGTGTTAGTGTGTGTATGTATACACACATATTATTCTGCTTGCAAATATGTCTATGACCTTAAATGATACTTTTTTGTATCTGAATAATACTAATTGTTATAATGTGGTAAAAAGGGATATATGTATTCGTTTGGTATGTTTGAAAGCTATCATTCAGTCGAAGAAACTTAACCATATGAACTCTCCCAGTTTGATTCTTCAATCAATCTGAAATGGAATTCTCCGTTTGATTGTGATTGATCGATAAGAAACGGATCACACTCTGAATAGGGTAGAGATGATCTGTCTCCTGCTTCTAGATTAATGAGGATCTTTTTGGACGAGGAAGGATCTTTCCTTTTTTTATTGCTACTTATTCAGATCGGGTTACCGAACCCACGACCTATTCAATTGTAAGTGAATACAAACTGAATCCGACCGCGGGATGAGATTGATCCCATATTAAGAAAAGTCTTAGAGCCAAATTTATCTCTGACTATTATCTCCTTAAGTTCTTCTTCGTATTATTTCTCTTTTATCGTTATTACTATTATTATAATTTTTAATCAGTCGTCAATTCCAAAACGTTATTCTTCCCTAATGATGCCTGGCTTCAACTCAATATATTCAATGAAATGTAAGAGCTTCTTTTTTCTTATTTATGATATATGAATATAAGCTATAATTTACTTCTACTAAGAAGAAGAGATAGACTTCCTTCCAAACAACGCCGTTTTTAGTGTACAGAGAAATGTACTATAAAATATTTAACAAGATTATTGAATAAATTCAACGGACGATTGAATATTTAGATCCTAGCTGTTAAAATTACAAAGTATAAATGAAACAATTTAATTGTTAAAATAAATATTTAATCTTGTTTGTTTTCGTGAGCCATCCTATTTTGAAAACTAAAAATGGATTCTAGTTTCAGTTTCTTTACGACCCAAAACTAGTAATTTATTTTTTAGCCTCTTATTAGGGTTTTTGATAGTTAAATAATGTTGATTCATTTATAGAAATTATGTTGAAGCAATCCATTCTGAACATTCAAGCATAAAGTGTGATATCCCATAGCGGTTCTTGAATTTCTATTAATTTTTAAAAGGAAGTGTTAATAATTGTTGTAATTTACGAACTATTATAACTTTTAAATAATGTATGCACAAAGATTTTGGGAAATTTTCATCTCTGTCTTATCCAATTTTATCAGTTTTCTTCATTCAGTCATTGCTGTTGTGTTTAATAATACTTATTTATTCTAATTGAATGCAATTTGCAGTGTATTATCAATCAGTTCATTGTCAACCACAAAGGAAAATACTTATTTCATCTTTAGTGAATTGATCTTGTTTGATTCGACGAGTTTTATTATATTAATATCGCTTTATCTAGATCACTCATCACAAAAACCTTATCACATTATAAATGACTGTTTATTGTTCCTTTTAGTAGTAAATTTAATAATGAAGTTTTGCTGAATGAAATTTAACTCAAATTTTGTAAGACAGGGTCGAACAATAGGACCAACTTTAGATTTCTCTGTTTCAATTACCTTCCGTATTGTACTGTACCATTGTCTAGTTCTATTAGAGATTTCGTATTTTCGGTAAGGGGTCATAAAACCCGAATCCATAAGATATAAAGGAATACCTGTGGTCGGTATACTGGGACGCTGAAAGAGCGTCTTCCAAAATTGTATTAAGAGCCTCAAATCTTTGTCTCAGGTGGTAGACAACATTTAGAAATAAAGCCACCTGGCAATCTCTCACCATTCTGTTAACAAATAAGTTTACATTATAAGACTTAACAGCTATTTTCAAAAGATAAAATATTTTGATTATATATAATCAAAAATTATATTCTATCTTCCAATACTACTATTGATGTAGTAACATTCACTACTTTGTTGGATATCCTTTTAAATTATTACATTATATTAATATCATTGCCTCAGGATTTAAAGGCAACATTTCAGAAAATCGTACATTTTATGAACTTCAGTTCTTTTTAAAAAATGTCTTAATCTATTTCTTTTATAACCTTGAACTTTTTTTTTAATAATCTTAATCCTGTTTAATAATTTGTTCACGAAAATGTTCGATATGCTCCATTTAGCTGCTATGAAAGATTTTTTTTTACTTTAACTTCGGTTCTCTTTTTTATTTCTTTACTTTTTTTCCTTATGGAATTATAAGACACGAATCTGTAAATCTCAATCACAAGGTAGATAATCGTATATAATTAGAGATTTAATGAGATAAATCCTCCTACTATGGAAGGTTTCTTACTTATAAGGCTATGAGTTGTTTCAATTCAAGTTCAAATCAGTATCGTAGTTTCCGATCATGCTATCTGTTTATTTTATCGTGAGTAAAACAGATTTCATAATAAAATAAAAGCCCGTGATAAAGCCTTAATAAGTTTTCTGAAAGATCTATTATTATTTCTTTTACTCTGTAAAGATATTTTATCGTCAGTTGTGAATTATTATTATTTTTTCTTTTATATAATTGAATAGCATTTTTAATATTAAAATAGTAATTAATAGACCATTTTAAAACATTTCCTTTGTTAATTATGTACTTTAATTTTTAATATGCAAACCCTGACCCTTTTGCAGTTCTATTACTTTGAATTTGTTAAAATATTTTCTAAGATATTGTTTAAGGAATGGTGAGTTTATACGTACATATCTTAAGATACCTTGTGGTAGAAAACTCAAACGGAATTATATTTAAACGATTAACATTCACTATCCAAGGTTGTTATCGTAATTTTAATTTATATTAAGGACTTAAATTTCAATCTACAAATATATGATTGATTCTGGAAAGTTTTCCAATTACGGATCGTTTCAGATGGATTAAATTTTGATTCAATAATATTGTCTTATTTATCTGATGATGGATTCCATCGTCTATTTAATGGATGGGTTGGCTCAGAAGGGGTTCGCGATTATCCTTGGAAACGTCGAAGCTCAATGAAAATGGAAATGTCCTCCTGAAGTTGGGGTGAACTTCAACGTTGGTGAAGCGATTGCGATCACTCAACAATGATTGACGAACTTACGTTAGCTTAAACCATTATTTTCTGAGCGTATTTGAATATCCCCACCAAACCAAAAACCTTATAATAATAGAAAAGAATGCCTCAACAGCCATAAAACTTTAATTTCTAAAGCCGGATTTTGACCTCTCGGGTCATATTCAATACAATTCATCATATTTTAAAACATTCATACGATTATAATTTTTTTGTTAAACCTGATATGTTATGTTAGATTTAATTTTTTGTTCTTTAAATAGAAATAGAACCAGTTGGCTTTATTTAAAAGTAGTTATAATGATGTGAACTTATTCTCTCTTGTGGTACTTGTTACCTGCAGTAGCAATAGAGTATCCTGAAGGAATAAGTTTTGTGTATTCCTATGAAAGGAATTATGTTGCTCACAATTATAATTAAGAGTCCAATTTCAAACTTTTTCGTCTTCCAGCTAAAAAACTCATTGGCGTTGCCACCGATTAGGTTAAATTTACGGTCGAAAATCGTCAGCTTCTCTGCAAACGAATGATTCTTTTTCGTCTGGAACAAACGGTAACTTAATTAGAATCAAAGTGAATTAATAATATAATTGTGATGTTATATAAATTCATACAATTTTAAAAATAAATAAAAGTAAAAATTTAAAAAAAAACATATGAATTAAAGGGGGGGGGGGTGAAATAAATTTGACAGTAATTAGGTTTCAAAAGAATAAAATTATTAAAGTATTCGAAGTTGACCCCGAAGGAGCTATGTTTCACAATAATTGGCAGACTATTTTTTTCCTGTATTCAAATTATATTTTGTTGTACAGTGCAAAAAAATAACACTTTTAATTTACAATTCCAATTAATGTTGTAATATTTCCTCCATCCTGATTATTTATTAAAGAGAATTTTTTATGTCCTTAATTTTTTTTCAATTTCCAAATAATTCAATGTTTTTCAAGGGTTTCCTATAGGTGTAAAATGAGTTTTTATTTTGTAAAAAATAGGAGATGAAATCTTTTTAAATTTTAATTAAGGGAATGGATGGCTTTTTTTGGGATGCTGTCAAAGTGAAAATTTTGTCGAGCCCTGGTGGCCATCTGGATAACGAATCGCTCTGCTTGCTGAATTTATTTACGTTCTGTAACCGAGCCTATTCGAGAGAAAACTTTTATAAATGACCGGTATATTGTTCGGTATAATACAGACTGAATAAAAGGGTGATATATTAGGCCTCATTTTTAACTCATATTTTCTCCTCACATTTATTTGCGTTAATTAATTGCTTTTGTATTTACATCCCGATTTCGTTGCGTCAAGTAAGTCTTATTTTACTAGACTGGTTTCACTAGTTTAGTCATTTATTATTCTCAAATGATGAAATTTGTATTTGAAATCTCCAATATTAAATACATAATTTAACACACACAGTGACATAATATAGGAAGTGATTTAAAACCTCAAAAGCAAATCCTGAAATAAATAGAGACTTCTTATAATTTTACGTAAAGCGTGTTAACATGAATTAGGGAGAAATTAAGGATTTCCATAATGAACTTAATGCAAGCCATAATGAAATTTAGTAGTAAATAGTCTGATTTGTTTCTTTTTATATGATTCTCATTGATAGTTGGGCTATAAGGAATGAGATGCATTAAGAAAGTTGGATTGTGTTACGTTAATTTGATAATAGTTTTTTTTTTTTTTTTTTTTTAATTTTATTAGATTACTGCAACTACAATACATTATTGTTATAAGCAATACAGATGTGAGAATTAGTAATCCTGGAAGCANTAAGTCTTATTTTACTAGACTGGTTTCACTAGTTTAGTCATTTATTATTCTCAAATGATGAAATTTGTATTTGAAATCTCCAATATTAAATACATAATTTAACACACACAGTGACATAATATAGGAAGTGATTTAAAACCTCAAAAGCAAATCCTGAAATAAATAGAGACTTCTTATAATTTTACGTAAAGCGTGTTAACATGAATTAGGGAGAAATTAAGGATTTCCATAATGAACTTAATGCAAGCCATAATGAAATTTAGTAGTAAATAGTCTGATTTGTTTCTTTTTATATGATTCTCATTGATAGTTGGGCTATAAGGAATGAGATGCATTAAGAAAGTTGGATTGTGTTACGTTAATTTGATAATAGTTTTTTTTTTTTTTTTTTTTTAAATTGTTTTAAAGTTTTATTCAGATTTTAGTTTATACAAACCAATAGTGGCAATCATAGTGTAGCTAAGCAATTTTTGAAAACGAAATTTTCTAAACTATTGACAATAGTCGCCTGAGAAAGTAAAAACGGAAAAGACTCCAGTAGCTATTAGCAAATGTTTAATACTGATCAACGAAAGTATTTTCAACAAGTTTAGTCAGTACATAAGCAGTGGTCGATTATGATTTATCATCAGTTCATTGCTTACTAATGGTCTTTAACAAACAGTGTAAACATTAGTTATTGTTGGTTTTGTAAAATTACTTATCAATTTTGCTTTTTCGTCTTTTGAACAATTAAGTACTGCGTCACTGTGTTCTTTGAAATCTCAGTCAAATATATTAGAGAGTTATCTTATTTAGCATGGCGCTATAAATAAAACAGACATTCCTAAATTAAAACAAAATTTATTTTCCGTAATATGTCTTATCTTTTCACTTTGTCTGTTGGAATTCTTATCTTCTTTTCTCACTGTAAACCAACTTCTCTTAAGGAGAGGGGAGAATACTAAATTCTCATTCAGACTATAAAATAACTATACCCCTTGTGAGATAGATAGTAAGGGGGGGGGGGACTAAACGATAGATAGAAACCGGTGCTTCATAAAATGTGTTACGAAGCCTTTCTAAAAAGTCCCATAGTTTGTTGTAGTTGCACGGTCCATGTATTTTTTACGGTCTGTAGAAGATGACAGACTCTTATCTCCCCCACCCTGTGGTATTTAATAGTTTATATAAATGTTTTAACTTTCACTCGATGAACAACAATACTTTTTAATAAAAAAACATAAAAGTACAAAATATGTACGTACTGGAAAAAAAATTATAATTATAACTACTTTACTAGGGAGAGAAAAAATGTAAACGATAAACCAACAACATCGTTACCGTTAAAAGAATACATAAAATACTTTTATTCGCGTGCTTACATGATCTGCAGTTTAAGTGAATACATTAATACACTATAATAAATGCACGCATAAATTATTTACTTATCACTATGCAAAATATCTTATTATATACATGTGTGTGTGCATCTTGTAAGCTAATTTATGAGTAAAAGGTTTTGTTTTTTTAATTTATAAAAGTATAGTGTAATACCGTTCCAAATAATTTTGCATAAAGAAAAAACATATTGGAAACTTACCGTTAACCTGTGTTAAGTATATTTAATTGAAAAGAAAAAAAAATATGCATTTTATACTGTTATTTTTTTTGTTCTAAATATACGGTATTAAAATTAGTTATTTTCTTGCATGGCTAATTTATGGTGATTCTGGTAAGCCCTTTAGTATTTTATTTATGGACCCGGTAAACAGTTTATTATGCATTTAAATGACCTGATAATTTNACTTGATCTCAAATTGGACTCAAGTGTATGACATTAAATAACTATAACATGGTATTACTCTACATGGTATTACTACAGTAATTAAACGTTAAAGGGACAGTAAATGACCTAAAATAAAAAAAAACAGAAATTTGATAATAGTTTTTTTTTTTTTTTTTTTTTAATTTTATTAGATTACTGCAACTACAATACATTATTGTTATAAGCAATACAGATGTGAGAATTAGTAATCCTGGAAGCAATCACCACCAAGTTCATCCTATATCCTTTGTAAGCACCATCTTCTTTTACGTCCACAGAATTCTTTTCGAAATCTCTTTTCCTTTTTCTACCACTTTTATCCGATTTAATCTTTCTTTTTTTTTAATTTTATTAGATTACTGCAACTACAATACATTATTGTTATAAGCAATACAGATGTGAGAATTAGTAACTTGAAAAGAATAACAGGATGTAAGGAACTATCCAGTGATAGCACTTACTGAGTTGAGACAGATTTATGATACAGAGAAATGACAAACAAAAATAAAATTATGAAATTGAAATTATCATAGTTTAGTTGTCTAAGAGGTCACGTGGCCACTGCCTCTTCAGGCGTCTGGGAGGTTTATTAGGAATGGTGCGGGAAAATAGACTGTGGACTAGTGGATTGGAATGGTCGGAAAGAGTCATGGAAGGATTTATATCTGGAAATGGCTAGTTCACGGACATAAGGTACTTTGAGGTCATTATGGAGGACGAAATTAGAAACATAGAAGATCAGATTAGATGTAAATAAATTTTATATTTGTATTTTTGCTATTGATGTACAGTATAGTGTTATAATGTATCTGTTTAGTCTATTTTTTATTTTAATTGTAAAGTCTTCATTCAGTTAATAACTGTGCCCTAGTGTTCATTATAATTAAAATCTTCAAGGGTAGGCAAATAAGAGTCTTAATCTTTAAAGACTTTTAAAACTAAGTCCAAAACACCAACATGTACATTCGAAATCTTACAGTTAAGAAATTATGAATAGTAAATATTATACAGAAAAATTTTCTGAGACAATTCAGATATCTACTCAGATATACTTTATCTTTGGATTTTTATTGCGTGAAAGAAACCAATACTATAAACATGAATTACCTGGAAAAGTGTCAACGCGGCGAAAATCATGGCGCTGAACAGGTGAATAACTGTGAACTTCATATGAGTACCGTATTTCAGCTTCTTTAGATCTAAATAATAAGAGAATACGTAGAGACAAAAGCAGGTCCAAAAGAGAAGGAACAGAACGGAAAGTCTGGACCAAGGATCTCTCATGCACAGAAGTGGATCCAAACCTAGGATCCTGGAAGCAATCACCACCAAGTTCATCCTATATCCTTTGTAAGCACCATCTCCTTTTACGTCCACAGAATTCTTTTCGGAATCTCTTTTCCATTTTCCACTTCTTTTACCCGATTTATTTTTCTTTCCGCTGCGGGTTATCACAGATTCTCCTGATGATATCCTGAATATTTTTAGTGGCTCGTCTGGTAGATTAGTCTGAATTATGTTTTCAATAATTTGACGTTCACTTTTTGATTTTAAGCCCACCGTGTTACTACTGTTTTCATATTGAAACTGTATNGAAGCAAAGAATTTAAGATTGTTTATACATATTTAATATTAATCAACCTTATTCTCCTTAAACTTGAGTTATTTAAATATTAGATTTATTACAAATAGTCATGGGGGTACAGAATTATTTGACATACTTACCCTTTGACATTAAAAAAAAAAAATTGGTAAATAAATAATATTTAAGGAGATATCATACAAAAAAATAAAAAACAAGTTCCATTTCATGTAATTGTTAAATTTGTAATAAATAGAGCAAAAGTAAAAACGTTAAGGATTTATTTTGATTAATTTTTTTATAACGTTATGTTATAATACTAAAAGTAGGTGTATATATTATATTAAAGGTGTAGAAGAGATCAAGTTTATCTTTTTAAGTACGTCTTTGTGTAAACTGTCCAAAATACTTGCCTCAGGATATCTTTTATAAATGTAGAAGAATTTCTGGGCTAATGCTTCTAATCTTTTCTTTTTTACCTTTGTACGACGATAACAGTAGCTGACGATTCACTGGCTACGAAAGCTCCTTTGGATGCTTGGTTCTAAAGCTAACCGGTGAAAGATCAATAGAACAGCAGCGGCTTTCAACCGAAGTCCGAACAGCTTAGCCGGTCGGATTCATCAAATTAAGCCAAGCGTATAATCAAAATATGTTTGAAGAGAGGACCTAAAAGCGATATTTTTCTCCTTCATTGGACCTAGTAATCTTATCTACCGATGAAACGCTTTACGACTTAGATTACTGAATATACTTCTATAGGACCCTTCAACACTCTCAACAAAGTATCTCAATTCTTTAACGTCGCCGATCCGGAAGAAGAAAAAATATAATAAATAATTCTTATTTATTCACGATAAAAAGTTGCGAATCCTTTCTTTGTATTATAATTCATATTACGGTCGGATTAAATTCAAAGGATGTCACTTTTCCATTTTTAAATAAGATAAATGTTTATATAAACGATATATTTTATATTCTTCTTTTATTATTTTTAGCCAAGATAACATCGCGTCTCCATTATCTTTTTTATATTAAATTATAAGATATATTAAATGAGACAAATAGAATTGTTTTTAATTGAGTATTAGATGTTTTTTTTAAATTCGGTTTATTTAAATATTATACGTAGGTATAATTTAATTTTATCAGGTTTTTAGTACTCACTTTTTAATCTCGAGGGTTCTATCGAACGGATGTTTCAATCTTTATAGGTACTGATAATACTTATAAACATGACTATTTTGTATTGTTCTTAAAACATGATTTGCCAGCTCCTTTGAGCTCTTGCTTTTTAATGTGTCAACAAACGACTCGATTAAGACATCAAATTGCGGGGAACTGTTTATGAAAATTGCTTCAAATTTTGCTCAAATCATTGCTATTTTACTAATCCATTACTATTGATCTGACATGAATACCCTAGCAATGGAGTATTCAAGTGAGAGTACTTCTTTAGATTGTTACTCCCCTATGTTTTTTTTTCGAATATAAATAACTGAGACTGAATAACTTTTACCACAAACACAAATGAAAGGACAAAGGAATATCATATTTCTGTTTATGAGGGAAGTACTAATCTAAAGAAGTGCCAAAGTGAGATATCTCTGATGAGAATCGTTAGGAACTGATAACGTTGATTATGCTATGAATGACTCTGATCATGAGCAATTGCCTTGAAAATTATCTTTGCAATGAGTGCGAAATGTAAGGATTCCTAAAATCACAAAAAACGATCTCCCACACAAGTTATGAGTAACTTGTTAACTTATAAGTAAAATGTTTGAATATTTTAAAAAAAGGCTGTGGTTTATTGTGAAACAATTTAATTTTTTGAATCCGGTTGGTATGCTTGAATAAAATAGCCTATTGAGTATTGTTATAATGGGTTTCTTAAATTGTAATAAAAAAACTTGGGGAAACATTCTTTGCCTAACGTTGCAAATCAAATTTATAGAAAAATGAGGGCTAATAAATTATTATATTGAATGTACATTTTTTTTTTGGGGGGGGGGGGGGTTAGTTCCGTTCGACATCTTAGGCCATTACAGAATGTGCATAATGTTTTAAGATTTTAGTTTATGTTTTAAGAATAATTAATGGAAGGTCTCTAGTTTTACAATGAATACAAACTTCAACGAAGTATAAAGGTAAGTTTGTGCAAACGGGTCGATTTCACATGTAATTTTAGAGAGCTGCAAAATTTGGCTCGGTTACTTACGAGTTTCATTATAGTAGACCCCGCCAATTTAAATTATGTACGATCCTAAGTTATCGGAGTTGCCAGTTGCCTGATATACTACCCCCATACACTAAATTTTCTACTCTAAACAAGATCAGATTGATTGTTTAATATTGTTTCTTTAAACGTGAAGTATAAACAATGTTAATGTCTTCTATTCAACGAAAATGGTGTTTTATTAAAAAATAAATAAAGATATTGAAATTCAGTGTAACGAAAAAGTAAATAATAATAAGAATAATATGCATTTATCACTTAAGATAAGGTCTTCCAATTGTTTATTTTATCCATGGATGAATTTGATATTTGTCAGAGTTATTTATATATTTTTAAACCAGTATTCTTAATCAACAGCTTAATAAAGATATAATTTTAAGTTCTTTGTAAAAACGCGAGTCTGGATAATTCGCTTAGCAGCTATATTTTTTTTTTACATTTATGCCCGAAAGGAAACCAACATCCTCTAGATCTATAGATCCACATGATGCCAGATAAAAAAACACTGTGGAAATACTCTGGATGACTCTACACCTGGCCTTTAGAAAGGGCTCAGGTAGAAGACTTACGTAGGTGTTTAGTGTTCAGTCTTTGTAATGAGCGAGTTTCCTGGGCTACCACATGCCGCCTGACAAATAAAAAACAGGACCTACCTGAAAAGCTTTGTTAACGCCTTCAGCACCTTTGCTTCAGTCATAAGTCTTATTTTTTTTTGCCCTGCATCCGTTGTCTGATAAAAAACTACATTGTTAATTTTCCTAGAGTTAAACATAACCATTTTTTGTATAAGAGTTGATTTTTTTTGATAGATAGAATCTGATATGGTTTCTACAGAAAACGAAAGTGTTTTTACAATTTTTCTGGTTCGATAATTTTTAGTCTATTATATGTATTTACATTTTGCGTAACTTAAAATATGTTTTATGGAATAATTAGCTGATCATAATATTTAAATTATTATTTGTATTGGATTTTTTTACAACTTGCTTATTAAAATAATTTCTTGGATTATTTTTTTACGCTAACACGTAATTTCGATAAGCCCAAAATTAGAGTTCAATGTTATGAGATTCATTTTTCAATTGATTTCATTAGAGCCTCGACCTCCTTTACACCGTTTCATTGCGAGTCGGTTTTTCCTCTCCTTCATCAATCAAATAAACATCAATCAATTTCTTTCATTTGCCCAAACTATTTCATTCACACAATCACTTCAAAATATATCTAACCTTACTTACTTGCTACGTTAAAATGTATTTTCGTTATTCACAAAATTCACTTTACTATATAGATAGTTTATTTCATAACTAATAAATAATCCTCAAGGTTGTTACGTAATTTTTTATTGTTATGACTTTTTTATATGATGTATTACAGATCTATATTTTATTCTTTAAATCGATTTTTGATAAATTAAAAAAAATATATATGCTTATTATATAAACACACACACACACACACATACACACACACATATATACACACACATACACAATATGTTTTCAAATCCCAAGTTTCTGTGAAATGAAGAACACACTACTTTCGTTGTGTTGAAACAACAAGAAAACACTCAGCCGATCAGTGTGGCACATAGCTTCCTCGCACTAAAGTACGCAAAGAAAATATCAGTCTAAGAAATAAAATTTCCTCGATAAAAATAATCAAACAGTTGGAACGGCGCGGCGCTGTTCCAGTAAATATTTAATAACATTGGTTCTAACCAACATTTTGTTGAAAAAACAAAGCCCCCAACATGCGCCAAAAGTTAGCGCACTTATATTAAATTTAATAAACAAATAACCC
>KZ651264.1:380549-390873 GCA_001010745.2 Gerris buenoi | reverse complement strand
TTTTTAAAATCGTTCCAGTCAAGCTTCAAGGACCTGACAAGTCAATTCTTACCCATGCTTTCCTAGACGAAGGATCGTCTGTAACTCTTTTAGACGCGGGTACAGCGAAAGAGCTAGGGCTAAGAGGCACGAAAAACACCACAAAACTTCAGTGGCTACAAGCTGACAGTAACCTAACTAAGGAAACTGAAATAGTAAGTGTGATCGCATCTCCTACGACAAGTAAGGAAGAATTTAAATTGAAAGGAGTACGAACTATTGAGAACTTGTCTCTACTGTAGTAAATGTATTACAAGATTAACAAGAACGTTTATTCCATAACAATAATAACAAACTCTTTTGACATGACAACCAAGTGTGACAGCATCAATATACAACAATTCCTCCCTTTTTACGAAGCTTTGGCTCTCGTCCTCAGCTGATCCGTATGCTTCCTTCTTTCTACTCCGTCCACCAGAACCTTATATGATAGGTCACCTGTTCTTTGAAGGATAACTCCCTCTTCATATCCTGTACCATCTGGCTTTAGCACCCAAACCTCTTCCCCCTCATCAAATTCTCTCGTTCGTGTCTTTTGGTCATGGTATACTTTTTGTCTTACTAACTCATCATCCATGTTTCTTCTAACATCTGGTTTAAGCAAATCAAGCCGTGTTGTTAGCCTTCGTCCTAGCAATAGCTCAGCAGGTGATTTCCCGGTGGCTCTATTTGCTGAATTGCGGTAAGACAGAAGAAACTGTTGCAGCGCAGTATTGTTGTCTAAGCCGGACTTCTTGCATGCCTTCATTCTATCTTTAAATGGATGGAAAAGCAGGTTACATATTTAGGACATAGAATCGATGTTAATGGTATACACCCAACTGATGAACATATATTAGCAATAAAGAACATGAAAACCCCTCGGAATGTTTCGGAATTAAAATCGTTTTAGGAGCTATAAATTATTATTTAAGGTTTGTCCCTCATTTGCAAAGTCAATGTGCACCCCTCCATAGTTTAACTAAAAAGAATGTAAAGTGGGTTTGGACAAAGAAGGAAGATGAAGTTATTATGAACTTAAAAAATTGTCCACGAGAACCTTATAACAGAATGGACCCACCTTAGATAATAGCAATATTGCCTTTGTTTTATCAAACTCGTCCCCCACCACTCCAAATAATAATAGTTCAGTTTCGAATCTCGAGATGTAATACTCCCATTCCTCTTCAGCAGGATTAAACCTGTCCAATTTGTGTTTTTCAAAATCGCTGTTTGAGAGTTTTGTTTACTATAAGGACCTTTAAATGTATTGCTACACAAACTATTTGAGTTATTTAAGGATTTAAAAGAAACCTTGTTACCTTCAATATCTCCCAGTTCGTTCTTCTCGCCATCCGTTCCGTCATCGCTCGAACTGTCAATCACCCGAATCCGTCTCCACGATGATTTTGTTCTTTGTTCACTTTGAATCCCAGAAGTGTGAATTGCTTCATTTTCTTGCTTCTTTTTATTCTTCTTTGGCATCCTCGTCGCCAAATGTAGTAAATGTATTACAAGATTAACAAGAACGTTTATTCCATAACAATAATAACAAACTCTTTTGACATGACAACCAAGTGTGACAGCATCAATATACAACAAAGATCGTAAACATAGGTCATATATCAAAACAAATAAAATAACTTTCCATACTGCAAAATTTGCTGAAAACGAATTAAATTCTGCCGAAATATGGCTAAAAGTATTAAAATAATGCAGTGTCGTCGTGTTCTGATCTATTCTACAAATATCTAGCTACTAAGGAAGTTAGTTAAAAATTGATTGCAAGATTTGTACTGGACAAACAAACAAGAAATCAAGCTAATAAAAACGTAGTAAAATAAGGAAGATTTTAGCCAAATTGCGAAATTAAATTGATTGATTTCAATTCTAAAACATGTTGCTTGTTAATGTTTTTATAGAATTAATATTTTTAGACTATTTTTATGAGCATCCATCTTAATTTCATTGAAATCGGGGGTGTTTTTTTTTTTAAATTATGGATGTTCGCCAAAGTATACCCTGAATCTGTATGTCTGAATAAAGTATGTCTGAATCGGATTTCAACTTAGGCATTTTTGAATTCGGACATTAAAATAGTTCCTTCAGCATGATTTGCATGATATGATCATAATGGTTTCTATACTTCGGTGAATACTGTAGTAGTTATGTAGGTATATTAAAAATCTTGAAAAAAGATGCAAAGCAAATAAACTAGAGTTTGTTTTACGTGTATTAGAATGCTAATGATGCTCTAAATTCAATTGATTTTTTGCCCTTGTGCTTTCTGGTATCGTGAGCTATGTGATCGTTCTGAAGAACGAAGATGTTAAAAATTCCAAGACTAAAGTCCGTTTTCTAGGACAATTAATCAATTTTCTTAGGAATATTTTTTCGGTTCCGTGTCTGTCTGACGCTCAATTTTTGTGAACAAACAATCTAAAACCTACTCGTCCGATTCTAATGAAATTTGTATGGTGGGCCGTAATCAGCCCATTGTTTGGTCCCATATTAGTTTCAACTTTCTGCGCCTATTTTTTTCTCCCACATTCAAACAAACATACATTTATTTACAACAATATATTTAAGATTATTTATTAGATTAAATATATTATTTAGATTAATATATTTAAGATTTCATTTGTTTTTATATTTTAATGTTTTGTCGAAAGTAGCCTGCAGATAGCCACAGATTAATTTCAACTATCATCTGTGCTAATTTAATAAATTGATACTTTAATTTATATAGGAAATCAAATCAGTTTGTTAAAATTAAAAAACGGGATGAAAAATTAAATAAATTTGATAGTAATAGGTTGTAAAAGTATAAAATCATTTAAGTATACGATAGACGTCACGAGGAAGTTATGTTCCACACTAATTTGCTGACTATTTTCATCATTATTTTGTATTGTGATTGGTTTAACCTTTAACTCTTAACCTTTTAGTTGCAAAAAGTTGCTCCTCTTTAAGAAGTGAGGAAAATGTATCACCTTTTGAAACGCCATAATAGTTTATCAAAAGAGTAAATATATATATAAACACACACCCATGTGTAATGCTATTAAAAATCAATTTATTTCTATTAATAGACGATGTACTGAAAAGATTCTTCACATTTTTCACATTGAAGTTTTTTTGCACAAGGATATGATGAAAGTGTCTAAACACCTATTTACTTCTGCTAATGGGTTTTCAAATTCTTTGCCCTCGATTTCTTTAAAGAATCGAAATAAGAAAAAGAATCGTAAACTTTATAGAATCTGCCGACATACTAAGTCTAACAATAGGGAAGATTAAGCAAACCTATTTGATGAACAAGAAGTTTAAGCTTATACGTACATACACTCACACACTCTTTTATTTAATTTTTTTCTATCAAAAGATCACAAGTTAAAGGAGATTTGCCGCCAAATTATCCTTGTCTGACATTTTGATACAAAGGAAAACGGTAGATAATGATTTTTTTTTTGAACAAGTATTTTTCTTCTGCAGAAAATATGGCTACCAGAATATAAAACCCGCATTATTCTTCTTTTTTTTCGTTGCACAAGTAAATATATATAATAGTGGCATAAGAGTGACGTTCTAAAATCAAATTTGAATTAGAATTGAGAAAAAGATTAATATATATTTTTAAAAGACATATTTTTAAGAAATACTTTGTTGAAATTATTATCTATACTTTTGAACTGTTGTACTCACCTTGTGTTTTTGAATTGGACCTTTGGATTTTGCAGAGGAAAGTATTAGCGTAAACTATTGCACTAATATTTTATCGACTGGATAAATTAACAGTGTGCGATAAACGGTAAAAAAATACTTACTGGTACTGGTATAGATATTTGAATTTAACTTGGTAAATTAAGTAAGTAATCGAACTAAAGATTTAACTTTTCGGAATGATTAATCGGCATGAGTTAATCATATATCCTGAATATTGACATTTCAGTTTTACTAATTAGAGGATTTATTAATTATCCTTACTTAATAACCAATGTTTTGGAATAATTTTTTTTAAATATCCGTTGAACGAAGTGTTAGGATCTTTCGATCAATCTAAAGTAATAAATTACTGAAGTATCCGTGCAATCTAGAAAACAATTGTAAATATCTTTTGTGTGTTAACATTAGTATCTGTTTTTATGTATTTTACTTGATTTTCATAAAATATTCTAAAATTTACGCAAAAATTGGAAAAAATACTAATATTTTCTGGAAAAACATATAATATTGAAAAAAGGGTTCTACCACTGAAGATAGAAAAATAATGTTTTTTAGTGGTTTAAGATCAAGCTGGAGTTTTTTTTTTTTTTTTTTTTTTTTTTAAATACTTATAGATTTCATTACTTGTCGCGGATTTTCCTTAAAAACGCACAGATAAACTAACGTCTAACGTGAATATGCAGAGAAAAATATTGTGTTTAAAACCTAATTTAATTTTGATATTTTAGATTTAAATGTCTTAAGATCTCCAGAGTCTAAATCTTTAAGTGGTAACGCCAATCACAACAGCAGGTTGGACAACAAATAATTCTCTTAAACAAGACGAACCTTAAATAAGGATTAAGGATGAGACTCAACAGGTGTTTTTCTAATGATGGCCGAAGTACTCGCTTAACCTTGGACAATGTACAAATAAATGTATTACTTCCCACCATTGTCACAAAACCTGTACGATCTCGACAATCGACAATACTGACAATAGTCTACTTTTATAAATGTATTATATTAAATAGAATAGATACAAGAAATCTCTAAAGATTTACAGATGTCTGGTTTGTTGTTCGTTCAGCTAAAACGAGATAAAACTAAACTAAATCCTGATGATATCAACTGGTTCAAGCGCAGTGCAAGAGAGCATTCAATGCAAATATCCCCAGTATAAAGCAAATAAGTTTAGAGGCTCGCTTTGTTAAGATTCTTAGGTTTTTTTATTTTTATTCTTTTTAATGTATATTTTATATGTTTTTTCCCCTCGTCTTTTCTATGTTGTTCTTTAATAATATAGTCAATTGTAATCGAAGTTAAGTTAATTGTATAAAGAACAAAGTAAGCTGAGGGTTAATTATTATTAGATAAGAAAAAAAAAAATATCCAACAAAAAACAGAATCTATTATTTGGTTTTTATAAAAACTTTATAAATAATTGTATAGTACAGTTATAAAACAAATAAACTACTAAATAAAACTAACAATCAATATTGTAACATACTTAATTTAATAAAAAGATTTTTCCGTATGAAAAAAGGTTTATTATTAATAACTATTATCATTATGTGTGTTTGAATTGCATTTACTATCAAGGTTGTTTATTATTAAATAAATAAGTAGGTAAAAAAAAATGTTAAGAAAATATATTAAATAAAGGTGGGGCCAACTAGATTGATTTAGTAGATATATTTATCGATGTACATGATTTTTAAATTGATTAGAACAGTTAACTGTTTACTAAACTCAAGAGGAGTTAGAAGCGTTTAACTCATCGGATGTTTTGGTATTTTATCAACTAGAAGTCATTTCGAAGAGGTTGACTCAAAGCATTAAGGTTTGTTGTTTGTTCCAACACGACCGCGCATGTGCGGGTTCGTTAATCATCGTGCGTCGTCATGCGATACAGTGTTTCGTACCATCCTTCAAACTGTTCCAATTTGCGCATCTGACAATACCAATCACTGGTTTGTATGACATGCGCAGTTCTGTCAGCTGTCACACGTGTCAACGGAAATCCCTAACTGTTAAGTTTCCTTGAATGCTTTAATACACGTGTCAACGGAAATCCCTAACTGTTAAGTTTCCTTGAATGCTTTAATACACGCGTCAACGAAAATCCCTAACTGTTAAGTTTCCTTGAATGCTTTAATACACATGTCAACGGAAATCCCTAACTGTTAAGTTTCCTTGAATGCTTTAATACGGTGCGTTATAGACCTAAACCCCGTTCGATCCGCTTATATTATTACAGTACAATTTTAGCGCATGCGTATACAACCTGTCCTGAATAATACCCGAACATTGCTCGGGACGATACAGGTCGGGGACGGTACAGATAGGGGGTTGGAACAAACCTATAAACTTTAAACCCGAGTTATAAGGGCTTTTGCTGAGCGTGTAACTATTATGATGGCTAAGGCTGAATCTTGATAATATAGTTGTTGGTTGGAATTTATAACAATATTGAACCGGATTATTTTATTGACACATTCAACGAAATGAGCTACTTTGCATACCTTCCATTCCAATACCTAAGGGGTAAATCCTATTCTACCTGATGATATCACATAAAAAAGATTAAATTGCCTGATTCCATATACCGTAAAAACCCAATGTTGCATCAAAACGTAAAAAAAATAACACCATAGTCTCTCCGTCCAGTAATATTATTGATCGATTTGTACAAAAAGAAAATATAGAACTTATTATAGAAATTTAAATTCAGTAGAGTTTCTATCAATATTTATTTTCAAAGAAAAATATTTTAATTACATTTATAAGCATAATACATTCTAGCAGTGCACTACGAGAATAGGCAAACAATATATAGTGTTCTTTTATGTATATTTTGCTAAATAANATAAATATAAATAAAATACCGTTATCTCATTGATATTCTACAGAAGTTCTACACTTATGTTATCTAATTTTTTCCTCCTCAAAAAAAAAGAGATTTATAAAATATTAATTTTCTTTTCTGATTTCTTCAGCATCACCCTAAAGCTTCTCGTTGGAATGTTAGTCTCGTAAATAACTTGGCGTTTTCTCGTTGAGGTCAAGAGGTCATTTTAGTCAACAAAATTTCACAACGTTCGACATTAGTGATATCAAAGATATTCAAAATATGTTTTTTTTTAGAGATCTATTAGTTTAAGAAGATGAGCTCATCTTTTCTAAGAGGGAAAAATATTATATAGTATTTTTTTTTAATTAACTTAATTTTTGTTAGAAAATTAGGAAAGAAAAGTAATTTTAGAATTCATTTCGTATATTAAAAGAAGTTGTTCTCTTATATATTCATATTTCCTTGAAATTATGACTTTTTTTAATAAAAAAATATTTTTTTTTGGACATTTTTTATTAATTAAATATTTTATGAAGAAATATGGCTTCATACAAAATAATGTCTAGATACAGAGTGTGTTTATAATAGTTGATAACTGTTTTATAACGACTATTATAGTTATTAACTGGTATAATTCACTTGAATATTTGACATAATTATTTTTCTTTACGAGCTTTGTTGGCTTACCGCTGACAAAACTAGTGCATTCAAACGAGAAATATAAACGCCAGACATAACTGCTTTGTTGGTCACAAAGGGCCTAATGGTTGTAGATAACGTTTATGTTTTATCCTATTTACCTTTATTTATTAACATCTTTTGTTTAAAATGTACTATCATAATTTTATCAAAATTTACTTATACGTTTTATTTTCTGTTGTAGGTGAGTGAAAGAATCGTGTTTTTTTCTTTGAAGATGTATTGAGGAACCGTAAGTTTCATTTATGATGATCATTTATTTACATATGGTTTCAACCTAGTTCTCAATAGATGGAATTATTATAAATAAGTCCTTCTTTATATTAAACAGACATTTTAATAATTTGGCAAATTTGTAAGTTGGACATTTTTTATTTTTGCTTACTTTAGGGTTCGATAGATTTACTTCAATTTATATCTTAAATATATTTTTTTCTTTTTTCTGGAGCTTTTAGGAATGATATAATAAAAAAAGTGTAAAATTTAATTTAGTAACTTATTTGCAATATTTCACCCAATCCTGGGTATCATCAGACCTTTTGTCTACTTTTAATATTGTAATATATTATGTATATAATCAACATAAGTTTGGAGTAAAAGAGTAATAAATCGCTCTACATCACTATTATAGAGCTACATACTACATATATCACTATATTGCTGTCACTATATTGCTCAAGTAACTGTTAAAGAGTAAAATAAAAAATGGAGGCCTTAGGCCTTATGATACTCAGAATTAGGTGAAATATTGGCAATAATTTGATATAGTTAAATATGATTTATTTTAATTATTATATGATCCCTAAAAACCCAAGAAAGAAGAAAAAAAATAAATGGATTAACTGAAGATTGACAGAAAATATGTGTGTGTGAAAAATAATAGTCAATTATAGAATTCATAAAAGAGAAAGGGAGTCATAATTTTATGATACAAACCGTCAGTTCCAAGTATATGTATAAAATCCTTGAACGTTTTGGAAAGAGCTATATAAATAGCTTTGAAATGTGTTTAGGAGTTGAAAATAACTTTATATAGTGTAATTGCGGAGCACTCTAAAATGTCAAGGAATTTGGCTATTTATGGTTTAAGTGGTTTCAAGATAATGTTTTATGCTAGAATCTGTGTAGGATATAATTTGGGGTTGCTTGAGTTAGCCAATATAGACAAAGTTAATAGAATTATTTCTGTTTTTAGTTGATTTTATGTTTTCTGGTCACAGAGATTTACCTTGTAGATAAGTATTAGTTTTGGTTTTGGTTCTGGTTTAGTCTAAAGTGGCAGAAAGTTTTAGATGCAACTTGTTGCCTTGGTAGCTTATTATCCGGTAGCTTATTGTCCGGTAGCTTATTGTCCCCTTTACATCGCTACCGCTGGACTTCCTGGTTGGATTCTCGACTCTTGGGCCAATAAGGCAAAGAGGTCTACTTGTGTTAAACAGTTTAACCAGCATCATGTTCTAAATGGGATGCTCCTTACGTAATGTGGCGTCCATTACCAATTAAATTGCATAAGCCCTTTGGCAGCTTTTCCAAGGAATGTACCGCCCTTGATTATATCATTTAATTAATTTGTTCATAAAAACGATTGAGTGTTAGTTCGGTTATAAACTTAACAAGCGGTTATATCTCTTTATATTTAATGTTAAAACCGTAAATAGAATCTGCAAGGTTATCAACAATACTTTGCTTTGATATAAAAAGTTTTTAAAAACCTCTTTTTTTCTGTTTGCAATTCCATTCAGTGTAATTGTTATTTATGTCTTATGGATACAATGTATGAAGGTAACAAAACAAGAAAATCAATTCTTACTCTGCGAATATTTTTAAGAGTTAACGAGGATAAACAAAAAAAATGGGAAAGAAATCAAAGGGTACGTAAAAAGGAGATTATTCAGTATGGTTTCTTGGATTTTTTTTTGCGATAAAACCTGGTGGTACTAATGAATTAACGAGCCAAGAGTCCATTCGATTCTTTTAAACTGATTCCCTGTTTTTTTGGTGATTTTTTTTTCCTCAACGCGTTAAAGATAATTCCTCTCGGAAATCTTTTTAAGTCGTAGAGAAGCATCGGTCCGGAATTGTCATCCCAATCATTCCTCACTTCTTAACTTCGGCTTCCCCTTTATTTTCTCTTTTGCGGTGTCTTCCTTAATGAACGCTGCTTGAGTCCTTCTTGTTACAGTATATAAATTGGTCAGTAAGAACACATCCTTTTTAGATTCGTTATTTTTTTTTTTAACCTTTTTGAAAATCGGTGAAAGGATTTTTTTATTTATAAAAGATTTCTTCTTTTTTTATTACTGTATTTAATAATGTTTAAGTCCTTTTCAAAAAGTGTTAATTAGGTGCAGGCAAGTTGATTAAGCACATATACTATAAGAAGAAGTTGTAAAAACACCCAATTATAATTAACTTTTAGAACTTTTGTTAAAAAGCAATTTTAGCTATAAAATAGAAATAACAAGAGTGCCTTAAAGAGGATTAAGTGTTATTTCTTATTATTTTTTTATTACTTTAACTAGCTTCCGGCTTCCGAGTAGTTCTCTACATATTATACGCTTATTGGAGGTGCATGCGTCTTTTTAGAAGGCTTTTCTTCATTGTTATATGATTCATGAGAGAAATAGATGTAAAAATTTATTCACCTGTCGAAATTTAAATTCTTCTTTAACTACTGATCTACGTAGATATTTTCTTCAAATTCCTTTCTACAAGTATAAAACTTTACAGAATTATAGTTGTTCTTTAAATAAATAATATACATAGTTGTTTCTTCCAAAGTTTTGTAGCACTATCTCAAAGTGAACTGTGAGAGGACTAGACATGGCATTTCACTTGTATTTCAGGTTGCATTTCGGTTTAAAATACGGATTCTATAACTGTCTGCCTGAAGGTAGTCTCAAACATACGTCGTTCAGGTGAACTGTTAGGTCTAAGCTGCTTACCGCATTGCATGTAGTTGTATCGTGTTTTAAACTTTATAAATTTGTTATTTTTCACAATTCCTTTAGACATTCTCTGTAAAAAAAAAAAAAAAAAAAAAAAAAT
>KZ651264.1:361729-372959 GCA_001010745.2 Gerris buenoi | reverse complement strand
AATATAAAACAAATAGAATAAGCGAGGACAATTATAATAAATGATAATTATGCTGCGAAATCGTTTATTACAAGTACAGATTCAATTTAATTTTATTATATAATTATTTATTTAATATGCTGTTTTTTACTTTCTCATATGCTTAATATATACGCAAAATGTTGATATAATTTTATTAATTAATATTATTAATTTAATTTTAGCTCTAAATTGGGAAGGGGGGGGAGGTAGTCTGCAGACTGTCTCCCGGTGCAAAAGATTGATTTGACGCCCTCCAACAATCATTTGCACTGAAAAACATCTACGCAGAGAGTTTGCAGACTGTTTTGTCTCCAATATGCGCTTAGCCTAAAATTATCAATTTAGGCGGCTTTCACACTGCGTGCGAGACCGAATGAGGCCAATTCCGTTTGAGAAGCAAATACAAGTATTAGCATGGGTCTATACACATTAAGCGAACGTCTATACACGAAAACGCTTTTCGGCGGCCGAAAACGCTTAGCTAACAAAAACGATTGAAAAAAAACGCCCAAGTCGGCTCGGTCTCGTTCAGTCTCGCTCGGGCCCATAGTAATATGTACATGTATTTGCTTCTCAAACGGAATCGGCCTCATTCGGTCTCGCACGCAGTGTGAAAGCCGCCTTATGAATGTTTGATGTTCGCAGAGGGTTAATTTGAAATATATGTAGCCTATTTTCGATCAACCATCCATATCTGCTTAAAAATCAGATGAGCACTTTTGAAGATTATAGCAGTAAACAAATGTAGGTATGTTTGTGCGCATAAGGAGAAACAAATGGGTGGAAATGGTTGAAACTTATATTGAACAATCAATGGGCTAATTATGGCCTATCATCTAAATTTCATTAAAATCAAAAAATTAGTTTTCAAGATTGTTAGTTCGCTAAAATTGAACGATAGACAGACCCAAGACCAAAAATGTTCCCTTATGTTTGAAAAGGATTTCTGTCTTGGAATTTTTGATATCAGAGACATAAAGGATGTTCTTTCTTCAGAACAATCACATATCACATATCACATAGTTTCCGTTACCTTCGGTTAAGCTCGGAAGCAATAAATAAATCAAATGAGATATTTTGGGATTTAAAATTCATTATCAATATCTACAGAGAAATTATATGTTTTCTTTGTCGGACTGATTTTTTTATGAATATGTCTAACAATAGTTTAAAGTTGTTCTCTGCAGTTTTCTTTATTTCTTAAGTAGTTAGGTCTAAAAAGATAAAATAATACATAATTATCGGCATATTTCTACCCTTCCTTGCTTCAAACTTAAGCTATAATCATTTACAATAATTATAATAAATATATTTAACTTTCCATTCCAATAAACATTATACGTATATATATATATTTACAATGAAATAAAAAATAAATATGACTAGAAGGATAAGTGTTTTTTTATTACAAATTGTAAATCAATTTATCAGCATACAGACATTATAAAGTTCTTTAAAATAATAAGCATTTTTATCTTTTTTTTCTATATTATAATAATAATTATAGAGTAAAAGAAAATAACACATTTAAAATTAATTTTGACATTTATTCCAGTAGATTTAATGTACCAGATTATCTTGTAAAATATATTTATTTTTATAAAGTAATATGGTGTTTTTTTGTTTTTTTTTATTCGTGTTAGCATATCAGATAATTTAAATTTTTGTTTTTTATTTAATTTTTAGTGCATATAATATATTTATAAATGCTTATTTGCAAATGATTTTCAAATATCCAGTCAATAGATATGTATTTATATTAGTTATGGAATAAAATCAACCAAAAAATAATAAATAAACGCCTTGTGTATGATCAACCTGTCCGACGCATTGAGAATTAAATAAATAAATATTAAAGTATACATATATATATATTTTTTTAATGGAAAATAAGAAAATAATTTTGACCATTATTCGTCTGGATTAATTATTTATTTATTTTATAACTTGAAACGGATCTGTTTGTTATTAGATCATTGATATATTAATAGGTTATTATTAATTTTTTTAACATTTAAGATTATGATCGGTTTAAAATGTTGGTTTGTCCTTTCACATGTTTGGAATTTCCTGGTTTCTAACGATTCATTCGTAGGCGTCATTCTTTTGTTTCCTGAATCACCTTATGGTCTTGACTTCTTGTGCGGTATGAATTTAGCTTAACATTTCTTTCAAGGATTGTAACGAGCTCATTATAAAGATTCTGTTTGCAGTATAAGGTTCGAGTATTAAAAAAATAATTTAGACTAAGAATGTACAGTTACCACAATAAAACCTTTTTAAGAATTGAGTTCATGGAAGATAATTTTAATTCTTTCGCCATGAAGTAGTGCATCTATTTTCCAAGCCAATAAACTTATTGTGCTGTAAAATTTTATTGATGATTAGTTAGTCAATAGCAGACTATTCGAGTTTTAACTAGCTATATTATCCTGTGATCTACTTTTCATAGTCGTTCAATTAAACAACTTGCAACTTCTGCCCAAATAACTCCAAAAAACCTTGTGATCCGCATCTTAAATAACTTCTCTCCATTAAACAGTGATCTTTATTCATTATGGCAAATTTGTCCTTATCGATCATTCTAGTGATCTATAAACACGTAAACAATAGATTCGCCAAATAATAGAGGAAAATACATCGGTTAAGCTAACATACTTGTTAACTTATGCTTAGTTTAACTGCTAAGATTTTATTTCTTGATCCCTGAAAATGGTTCTAGTAATAAGAACGAAACTTTGGGATCTACATCTATATAGTCTCTGTTGCCACCGGAATACCCACGTCATGACTTCTTTATTGTATTATTGCACTGTTGTCATCCTCCCGACTCCAATTTCATATATACATATATGGTGGAAACTAGATTGTTTCCGTAAATTGAGTTGACTTACTTATCTTATTAATCCCTTGGGAGACGTAGAGCGTAAGGCTGCAGGAAAGGATTATAGCCTGACTCGATTCTGGGCTATGTTTTTAGCTCTTCCCTTATTTCCTTCTCTACCTCAAGGTTGTTCTGGGCCGGTCATGTTAAATAGGTTCTTAATTGTCTGTATGACTTCTTTTTCATACAAACTAATTTTCTTTTAAATCACGTTTTTGGATTTCGAATCATCGAAATACTTATGTAAATCTTAAACATCTATTTTATTTTAAAATGATAGGTAAGGGCTTACCTATCATTTTCCAACGAAGTGTAATTCCAATTTCGAACACTAATATATTGTTTTAAAAATTATTTGAGATCTAAATATCGAGAAAACTTAGTCGGTTTTTTGCTGGTAAATTTTCTATTGGTATCTCAGATTCTTATCTTAATAGGCTACATTTCAAAGAACAACTATTAAATATTAATTTGTTCTGAAATTATAGATTCTTTTTCTTAGAGAGGAGTTTATCTCTCGAGTATCCCACCGTATCTTTTTTCAATCTTATTCATGCAAATGTTCCGCTGCTTATTAGAAGAGCGGCTATTTCTTGAAGTGGAAGTCGTTGACCCTTTTACCTGTTCCATTTAGTTCTGTTCAGGAACTTATACTTTCATGAAAAAAAAAAAACCAAACCCATTCAGAAATAGATCTTATTCCATTCATCCTGTCAAGGTAGATTACTCTTGATGACAATTTTTTTTATCTTAAGGTATCTATTCACTTTGTTTCACTTTTAGCCGTCTTGAAGAATACCATCTTCAAAGTATCTCATTAAGAACTTACAGAAGAACTAAAGTCCCGACTACCTGTTGCCGCTTACTTCCCTTTCTTTGAAATAACTAACCTTTTCACAAGAAAGCCTTCCTTGTGTTCAAGTAGTTCTTAACCGTGCCTTAACGCCCACCTTTAATACCTTCACGTTTCAGCGGGGATCTTCCAAGTCACGAAGATGTCCGATTCACTTTGTTCCTTCGACTTCCCGTCTTTGATGGTTTCGCGTGCCTCTAGTCTCCAAAAACTACAAACCTTTTCCTGTCTCTTTCTTTTTCATTACTAAAAAAAAGTCTTCTTTAAGTGTTACTAAAGACTTAAATAAGTTTTTTACTTCAGGACGAAAATGGTAATAACTGATTTTTGTAACTTTTAAACTGGTAGTTACACTTTTTCTGTAGAAAAGAAAAAAAAGCTTTAAAAAAATTTTAAAGTTAAAGGATCATTTATAAAATTATTTACCATCTTTCTTCTTTTCTAATATTATATACTATAAAGTTTCAGAATAAGATTTGTTTGTTAGATTATGGTGTACTGTACTTTTTTTTATAATTCTCTGAAGTATTTCCATAGTTTTAAATAAAACTGAAATGCATTCGTGCTGGAAAACGGCACCTGTCTTACTTCTTGTCTTATGTTCTTATGAGTTCTTGTGTGGTCTCGTTATATTATTCAGTTACCGAAGGTCACGGAAGCTATGTGATCGTTCTCAAGATCGAAAAATTGTTGAATTGAAAAAAAAAACAAAAAACTTGTTGTTGAAAAAAAATGTCTCTGACTCAAATATTCCCAGACTGAAATCCCTTTTAGACGCACCAGAGAACATTTAACTGAACACATACTCACATACTCATTGAAAATATAGTATAACCAAATTACTTAAGAAAATATATAACCTGTCTATCTCAAGGAAAACTTGGCAAAAGTAATCAACCTATCAATAACAAAGAAGAAGTTATAATTTATACAATCAATCAGCTTAATTGCCCTTAATAAATTAATTTTATGAACTTTGTATGTTAAAGAAAAATATTCTTAGATTTGTTTGACCAACTCGTGCAAAAGATTTGATGTAAGAGCCGGAATTAAGGTTATATTTCATCAGTATCTGTAATGATTGCTATAAACATTCATTTTAAGTTGCTAACCTTTTTTTACTCGGTAATACATAACATAATGATATCATTTTGCCCACATTATCAACGCATAGCTAACAACTATCATCTAAAATATCTTACTTACTGGAGATTCACTATAAAAATGTTGATTTCACAATACCATTATTTTCTTTATGTTTTGTAATAGGAAACGTAGAAGAAGTAATAGTATTATTGAATTAGAAAAGTTTTGTTTAGAAACACCTGAAAAAGACACAAGAGATTAAAAAGGAGTAACGCGAAAAAAAAAACCTCGGCGTGTGACTAATGTACAAAAACAGAGAAGATATTCTCTACGCTGTGTAAGTTGTATAACAAGGTATATTAGTTAACGGAAATCAGTTGCAAAGAATGTAACTGACACCTTTGTGACCTACCTCTATTTGTCGAATGCTTCGTGCTTTTGAACACGGCGATTACATGAATCTCGTCTTTAATGCGCTTTAAATTGTACAACAGGTCTCTTCTTTGAACAGGAGATGAGATAATGGAAAAAAAAAGAATGTGAAGTAGTCATAGATAAATCGAAATGAAACATGTAATAAGAATTCCAATGATAATATGCCGGAAAACGTACGTGGTATAATTGTGTTAGTTGAGTGTTTTCTAATATTTCTTTCAGAAACTTTTTCATTAAGAATCTTCTTTTTATAAGCTTTTATTCAACTTGCAATGTTTGTATGTATTTTATGTATGTTCGTGTCAAATCTTTCATATTATGGATTTTAAAGCAGGTATCCTCAACCGATTGAATTGAAATTTTGAATACACGTTTAGTTTGGATGACAATGCATGATTAGCTAAGTGAAGTCATTCTAAATCCAATATGGCGGGCAGTTCAAGATGGCGAACTTGTTATTTTTTTAAGTGCCCACATCAAATGAAAGTATTTGCTGAGAAGAATACGAATGCTTGTTTAAATATTTAATTTTATAATCAACTTATTTTTAATTATAATTATATGGTTATAGTACTTGATATGATACTCTCTTCTTTAATAATTAGGTACATGTATTGTATACTATTTTTCTCTTGCCTGAAATTTTAAGCCCTCTTAGTTGAAAATGTTTTAATAAGTGGATATAGCCACGATTAGCTCTCATCACCTTGGTTTATCTCCAGCAAACTCCTTTGATTCTTAGGATGGGTTACTGGTCTCTTCCAGCTCCTATACATAACAGTTAGCCGTGGTCTACCGCGCCTCATGCTTTCCTGCGGGTTTGTACTCTAATGCCCATCGTGAGTCGTGATATACTTTTTGTAAAGTGACGGAGTTCATAACCAATCCATCTCTACTTGCTATTCTCGACTATCTTTCTCATGGTTACTATTGCCATAGCTCCAAATTGGTGATGAAGTTAGGCCACCGAACTCCCATGATGTTTCGTAGACAATGTTTGCTTATAATACGGAATTGTGATCTTCAAATGATCCCATTACTTTAACTCCAAGTTTTATATTAGAGAAGAACAAAATTTTTACATCTGTAGTAATTATATGCATTTATTTTCAGCGACGCAACATCTCTCGTAAACGACGTTTAACTGAGTAAGCTACTTAGGTTCGACAGGTGAATGTTAGGTTAAAATGATTTCTACTTAAAAATGAATTCTCTAATAGCTTAAAGTTGTGAAGACTACATCTAGGTGTATGTGCAGTTCGATGTATTACTACTTGTCCCTATGTGTTATGTATTTATAAATTACATTCTCTATATTATGTCGTAAGCGTAAGGAATTGTTCTATGCAGAAGAAGAAGTATCAATTTTATTAGCTCTAAAAATTTAATTTAGCTCCTTCAAAAACAATTCATGATATACATTTTTTTTTCATCGACAGCTGGGACAGTTTTCACTCGACTATTCTCACAATACCCTTTTTTCGAGATTGTCCCCAATTCTTATTTTTCATTTATTTGAATTCAATATAAAATGCTTTTCTTTTTCAATTTTTGCCTACTTGAGATTTATTTGTAACTCGTTCTTTTCTAGATTAATTTTATAAAAAGACCATTTTTAATACTAAATCAAATTATTTATGAGGAAAATAAACCGTTTTTAGTCGAACTAATAATGTAATGATCTTAATGTTATTCTTACAATTTATAATCCTGTTAATGAGCAAAAACACGATTAAATTAGAAACTAGAAATTGCAAATTTATATTTTGTATGAACAAAAAATGTTATATGTTAATAATTATAAAAATGAAATAAGCTTTTTGTTCATATATACTGTAAGTGAATGTTAGAAAGCTAACACACTATGTATCTGCATAAATAGTAATGTTTAGTTCTTGCGGGATTATAATTAACGATAATTTGTCAGACATTATGTTTCATTAAACGTACCTACAAATACATTATCATGGAGTCTGTTTCAGTGAATTTTATTATACACGGACCATTAAGTAGGTGTACGTATTTTCTATGGAACATTAGTTCCAGCAAGGGTTTAGATTGACAGGAAAGAAGCTTTAATTAGAAAATATATTTTTCACGAACACACATTATCTGATAGTGTTTACATTATTTTAAGCTAAATGCATATTATGTTGAGATTCTAATAATTTTACTTTTTTATGTATATATACATATATATAATAATTTAATATGAAGAACATTAAATCAAATAAGTATTTTTTCTATTTAAAATTGCAAAACGTTTTAGCAATTAAAAAAAAAAAATCATGTGAGAATTATAATTACATGTATAGATAAAACCCTATTTATATGGTTCCTTTAAGCTTCTGCTTTTTTTAAATGTCTTGTGTGGTCTGACATCTTTGTAGACGCGTGAGTCTAGAGTACAGAACGAATTTTGATATTATTAGGAGCACATTATTTAAAAATAAATCTCGCATCCTATGATTAGAGGAATGCTCAAATAAGATCTGTTTATGTTTCGATTCCTATTGGAATGACACTTTTTCTAAGCAATATTAAATATTGTCTGACGGTTAAAATGAATATAAAACCATCTTGGGGTAGTTTAACAAAACATCCAAACTTCTTCAAAATTGGATGAGTATACGTTTAAAGATGGAGTTGTTTTAGAACCAATATTTGCGGGCATGCGGAAGGAAGTATAGTTAAGATTAATTCTGAGTACAGACATAAAACATGCTCAGTCATATGCCTCTTTTGGTGCAGTTTAGGATAATTTCTGAGGAATTTAAGACTTTAGGAGCAATGCTGTACGTGTTAAATCCATAGAATGACCTACATTGAGGAATATATGACACTTTCAGATCAATATAGGATATTAACTTCAAATAATTTACAGAATAACAGGTATATTAATTGCTGTTATTATTTTCACTTAGAAATTGTTTATTTGTAGGATAATTTTCTTGCATTACCTGAAGTGCAATTATTGAGGGAGAGATTTATATCTCATTTAAGATTTCTGACTCAAGTGTCATTATATTATAGTACTCTCAATAAATGACACTTCAGTTAAAGCACTCTCTTATGACTTTCATTATATCCATTACACATTATTATAATTCTATCTTTATTATTATAGCCTATCATTCTTCCTACCTTTAATGTAGAACGGAGCTCAATTTAACCGTAATCCTGCGGTCTGAATCAAACCACTAATATCCGAGTAAAATGATCCTTTCATTCATATAGTTAAATGCCAAAACCTAATGATTCCATTTTAAAGTCCTAAATATCCAATCTGCCTCCTACCTTGGGTAAGATTTAGATTTATATTTGAAACACCCGTAGAAAAGTTTCAAGAAATTTAGTAATTATACAATATCTAATGACACTATTTAAATTCTTATCTAGTATTTATGATTGAAATATTTGTGTTTTATTGTGTATGTAGCTGTATCCATTTATTTATTTAACAGTTAAACAATAATTTAAATTTATATACGTATTCTCTGCATTTGAAATTTTCAAATAAGTTTATAAAAAATTAATTATGCAATAAAGCTTGGATAAAAAGAAACTTGATTTAAAAACTCTAATTAATAAAGAATAATGTAGCTCCTAATTTATTTTTTTTAATCTTTAAATACTTCTATTTCTTTAAAAAAATAAAAAAATATAAATCATTATAACAAGTTATCAGTTAATTATTAAATTTCATCAAGATTGTATTAGTTATATAATATAAATTCATATTTATTTCTGTTGTTTTTAAAAGTCTGGAAACAAACCTGTTTTTTATGTACTATAATTTTGTGTTAAGATTCATTTACGTATACATACACCTGTTATATTCGAGGGGTTTCTTGTATTTCCTGAATGAAAAGACGCAGACACACACAAATAAATATCATTATTTAATCATACACAAACTCGTAAATTCACAATAATAATATTTATTCACAGACTTATCAAATCAAATTTATATTGTCTTACCCCTCGCTCATTAGACACTTTTAGATTAAAATGTAATGATTTTGGAGAAATAGATGGTATCTGCAAGAACACTAAATGATAGTCTTTGCCCAATTTAAGAAAAAATTGGACATTTTTAAACATCGCGTAATGCCAATATAGTTTTTTTATAAAAATAAAAAAAATAATAAGGGCTCACCGCTAAGAAAAGTTATAAAATGCAATCCTATAGCTAAGAGGACATAAACCAAATTTCATGAATGAACAAATTTTGTTTTTTATTCCCCAGTAAGGGTAAAATACCACCCCTTACTAATTATATTTACCTATTATTGCACGGCTACCTTTTGAATTGACAATGATTTCGCTCGGTATAGTTAGTTATTTGTTTAGGAATTGCCCTTGAGACAGCAATTGACTTTTTGTATGTCTTTCAGTGTCAGTTTGGTTAGGAAAACCTTTACATTGCCCGAGTTTGTCCAATGGAACCAGCCGCCTTCGTGGTATATTTGAGGTTTTATCCCCCCTAGTATATTAAAACCCTTTTAGAGTATCCCTTTCAGTATACTAAATACTTACCAAATTCTAAAACTCATATCTCTACAAAACTCAAGACCAGGAAATTTTATTATTTTCTCTTCCTGATTATCGAATCTGATAGCATAAGATAATTTATATGGATATTTTGATTCTTAACAGTATATATATATACATATATGTGTGTTTTATTTCTGTGTGCCAAACATATAATAATATATATAATATATTAATGGGCACAAATAAATAAATATAAAAAAATGGTAAAAAAACAAGATTTTCAAGTTGAGTTCATAAATGATTAACTTTTAATTCCTTATGCATACATTTTTTTTTATTTGATTTCTGATTTATTCAAGGAATCAGGTTTTTCTCAAGTCAAAGATAATATTTTACCTAGTTAAATGTTCTTGTTCTTTTAGTATCTGGCACAGACAGCGTGGCTCTGCCTCTATGTTAATTCTCTTATTTCTTTTGAACTACCTTTACAATAAGCTCCGGCTTCTATATCTGGCCTTGAAGTCANGACCGAAATACATTGGTTTTATACCAATTATCGGGATTTTTTCAAGGGACTGGCAATAATATACGATTTATCGGGATATATGATATACCGGGATATGAAATACCGGGATTCTACTGAATTGGGTTTCTAAAATGGCAGCCAATTTAACCCGAAAAGAACCAAATAAGTTCCTACCTAAAAGATGAAGAATAATATGCACACAATAAAACAATGTGGGAAATAACATTTTTAACCGGAGAATGCTTTATAGAGCAAGTACTTGACGTTTTTTTTTTTATAAAATCCTTTTTATTTAACTTCATTTTTGTTTGTGCCTGACGCCCATCGTCAAAATATTTGGAGGACTAATAAACCTCTTCCTATTAAATTAAATTCTCTATGAAAGTTGGCACATAGACTCTGTTCCAATAAAAAATGTTATCAAATTAATAAATTAATTGTAATTACCTGATAAATAAATATAAAAAAATGAAAAAAAAACAAGATTTTCAAGTTGAGTTCATAAATGATTAACTTTTAATTCCTTATGCATACATTTTTTTTTATATTAATGGGCACAAATAAATAAATATAAAAAAATGGTAAAAAAACAAGATTTTCAAGTTGAGTTCATAAATGATTAACTTTTAATTCCTTATGCATACATTTTTTTTTATTTGATTTCTGATTTATTCAAGGAATCAGGTTTTTCTCAAGTCAAAGATAATATTTTACCTAGTTAAATGTTCTTGTTCTTTTAGTATCTGGCACAGACAGCGTGGCTCTGCCTCTATGTTAATTCTCTTATTTCTTTTGAACTACCTTTACAATAAGCTCCGGCTTCTATATCTGGCCTTGAAGTCATTTTCCTCCCTTAAGATGTTAAGTCACCGGTATAATTACCATCTCTTAAATATATATATATATATATATATATATATATATATTT
>KZ651264.1:285309-334021 GCA_001010745.2 Gerris buenoi | reverse complement strand
AATATATACACATATATATAATTCTTTAAAGATATGTATATAAATATTTCTGTTTTGCAAATGATTACACAATATGCGATACCCAATATATATATAATAAATAACAAAGAGTTCCGGCTCGTATAAAGTTATAGTTAACGAAACAGTTCAAATAAGGAGTCGACAAAAAAGTATAAGATTGTTTACTCGTTATACAAAGTGTATTGTTTACATTTCATGCATAAAGTTATTTGTTAAGTTTTTGAAAGTCAAAAGGAAAAATTCGTTGTTATTTGTTCTATATGCGGTGATCGCATTATTTACGAATGTCTGTTTATATTTGTCTTATGATATCAGGTAAAGATCACAATATGATTTAGTTTTCAATACTGACATTTAAATTACGTTCGATTATTGTTATTTGCATAAGTATTATTTCACTTTTTTGTTTTGGCACAAGTTACCTGTTATTGAACAATGTACTTGTGGAATGTTACATACATTTCAATATTTAAGTAAGTTGATCTTTAAGTTGATCTTAAATTTAATAATAATAATAATTTAATAATAATAATAATTTAATAATAATAATAATTTAATAATAATAATAATTTAATAATAATAATAATTTAATAATAACAAATTTATCTTTAAGATAAACAAATCTAGTTCAATTTCTAATGTAATAATTGTATGACTTTTTTTAAAATAAATTTTGCATTATATATTGTAAGAAAGATATAATGAACTTGGCCTTGATATTTAATGAACTAACATTAGACAATTGTTAACTGCGTAACTGTGTAAATAATCCAAGAAATGTTCATAAAAAGAATGTTAATTGATAGATATATTAAGTAGGAATGTTTGTATCTTGCTCGCGCTGTCTCTATAATTAGGTGTAATTATTAATGGTATACATGCTTTAGTTGGAGAGTGTTTATAACAGCTTATAAGAACCACTGAACTTGAACCCTGTATTATTTTAGTCTGGTACTAATAAATCTCGGCATTGCCATGGCCGACTATCGATGAATCAAAGGGATATGTATTTTAGGTTCTTTTAACACCAGAAGGTAAGGTTGGAGGTTGTTAACAATATCGGTACAAGGTGCGGCACCGTTAATTCGAGATATTATTATCTTCGTTTGTAATCTAATTCTTGTTGTTCAGACCAGGTTTTGTGCCGATCATTTGTAACCGTGATACCTAATTAGGTTGTGTTACTTTTCACATCGTATTGCGTCCATTTTTCTATTTATTTTCTGCTCTAATTATTACTTGAAAAAAATGCCCTTATTTGAGTCGTATTGCCCTGAGTGTTTGTTTTATTTTTACGTTATATGGTTATCACATTCCTCTCGTCTAAAACCGAAGTCCAAACCGATATATGGAGGTTTGATGGTTTTTACATGATTCCATTGAGTGTCTCATAGCATAAAGTAATAATAATAATAATAGTATATATTTCCATCATATCAAAAACAAACAAACAGAAATAATACATAAATAAATCAATACATAATGTATAATACATAAGTGGTCGATTCTTCCATCCTGTTTTGTACTTACTAATTCTAAGTGATGCTTACGAATTTAGTTGGAAACAGAAAAAAATGTGAACATTCATACCGCTTACTTTGAACTTATTATTATATTATATATTATGTATACAGTTAAATATAGGTTTTGGTATATAGTTAAAGCAATACACTCTAACCTAAAGTACTCTATAACCTGTTCCAAAACCCATATAAATATTCTCTGATATTTTCTTACAATTGTGTCTTCAGGGGTGCTTTTTTTCTTTAAAAAAAAAACTCAATATTTTGTTGCAATATTTCGTTGCAATATTTCATCCTCAATTTAGGACACTTTCAAGCAGTAGATATACTTTTAATTGATTGATTTGTTAGTTTAGTACAATAAGTCTGCTCATCAATTTTGATGCGTCATTCTAAAGGAAACTTTTCTTAAGTTCGTCAATTGTAAAATCCATATTATAAATTAGAAGAACATATATAAAAAAAAAAAAAAACCAATACATGAGGGACTGAGTTTGAAATCATAGTAAGAAATTAAGTCATAGTTAACAAAAATTCTGCTAACTTTGCTCATCTGCTAATTTACAATATGTATATGGATTTCAGGATTGACGAAACTAAGGAGTTTCTTAAGAAATTACGCATTAACATTGATGAGCAGACTAATTGTATTAAACTAACAAATCAACCTAATAAAGTATGATGCTTGAAAATGTCCCAAATAGGGATGAAATATTGCAAAAAAAAACTTCGTTTTTTTTAATCACCTCTGAAGACACAATCTTCACAATCCCTGTAAAAAAACACCTTTGAAAATTAAATGGGGGCAGAAACAAAATATGGTTAAGTCTTCTTGTTTCTTTCTACTTTCTCATATAATAATAATAATTATAATAATAATTATTATTATTATAATTATTATTATTATTACCCGACGTGAGTTCGAATCCCGGAGGGGTCAGACATGTTTCACACTGATGATCTCATCGAGTAGATGAGTAAAGTGGTCGGATAACCCCCGTCCTGTAATGACCCAATGAGCATGAACGGGAATAAAATACCCAATGAAAAAAAAAAATAAATAAAATAAAAAGATTTATTTATTTTATTTTTTTCCAAACCTTAATGCCCTCTACTGTTTGAATTTATTATTTAATTTTAAACTAAATCATAAATAAGTTCATAAAATAATGCTATTTCAAAAGCTTTTAACAGACGAATATGTATGCTGTGCTTTACATATTTTTAACGCTTTTATGCATTTATTTTTGTTTTCCTTAATATTAAATTGTTTTAATTTTTTCTTCCTATATTGCAATTTTTTTCTTTACTTTTTTCAGTGTATTGTCGGGAATATTGTGTCTTAAAGGGAAACAATAAGTTTTGCATTCATTTTTCTTTTTTTTTTACCTATATGACTTTAATAATGCATCAACAATAGATTGAGAGAACTTTAATAACTACGATATTACATCGTGAGGAAATCCCTACACACTCCTAAAACATACAATGAGCATGACGAATTGCATATGATATTAAATAATCTAAACTTTGAATGAAGGGTGGAGAGAAAAAAAATCAACATAAAGAGAGGTATAACGGTCGTGGTCTTTTATTTTTTAAACAAAATGATTTGACATCAAGGTCTTTTTTATTTAAAGATACTTTCGATTCCATTCGAATTTATCATTCATTATCTTAGTTCGAAAGTCTCGATCTGATCAGTGTAATTGTGGTGATTTGACTCCGAATCATTTTTACGAATCGTATCTCTCATTTCGTACGATGTTGTTAAAGCATTAAGTTTTTCTGGCAAGTTGACGAATGTTTCTTGTCAAAGTCCTTCGACAGCACTTTAAATATCAATCTAGGACTGTTTTCTAAATCCGAAGAACTTTGTAATATCGCCCAATTATCTTTACTTATCTTAAGTTCTTTGAGGTCAGGAGGGTTTTTATTTTTGACCTTCTCTTTCGTGGATTTTTAACTCATAGCTTTAATCTCTTTGTGTAGAAATTATTAATTATTTTAGATGGTATCAATGTTTTTATTTTGTATTTAACATAAAAATCTATCAATCTTGAAAGAAAATTGTTTAATAATTGTATTTTTTTTCGAAGTTCTGACCTTTTTGTGTCCACTATAGTTTTGGTCTAAATTTAAAATTCACTTAATTTTTTTTTAGGGTATGATTTTTCTAAGTATATATATGCTAAATTTCGTCAAAATCGGCCCAGTAGTTAAGGCTCCTCGCGTCTGCACAGGCGACAAAAATCAGATTGACATTTTCTTAAATTTTTTAGGACTCAGGGGACCTCAAAACGTGTAAATTTTTGCGCTATCAGTTTTTTAATTAAATAATCTGTTTAAAATACGTATTATCAACCTTATATTGTGAAGTAGCTTCTTAAAACTACGACACTGCCTTAGAACCAATTTATATCTTCACAATCCTATAATTATATTGCACTTTATTCTGGGTTCCATCCTTCTCTCATCCATTCATTGATAATATTTCTAAAAGAATATTCCCCCTTAGAGTATCCTTTGGGCACATACTATATTCTATCAAATTATAAGAGTGGTCTTTATATGTATTTGGATTGCCATGTGTTTTTCCTTTCTTATGTATTTATTCTTATTGTCTTCAAATATTTAAAAGCTTTTATAATTTGCAGTCGTCTTCACTAAATATCATGTATGCTAGGTCTTGCAACTTTTATCTCGTAGAAGAAATTAATTTCCTAAATATTGAGACTAACAGTATTCCATGCACCCATAAAACTGATACATATGTGATAACTGGCTTTGGTTTTTATCTTTATAAGAACAAGCCACTTTGTTTTATCGACCCCCGTTCAAATGCACTCCTAAATAAATTACCTACTTTTTTAAAAAGTTTTTGCTGGAATAATTCTTTTAAACTCATTCTTTGTTTTTATAAGTAATGGCACATCTAAAAAATGTGTTACAGCTATAATTCTTTTTACTAACTTATTGATTGAGCCAGTTTTAAAAATCTTTCTTGATTTTTCTTACCGTTTACTTTATAAATATGGAAAAGGTACCTTTTTTATTTTTCAATCGAACACAAGATTTTTAAACTTTTTTTTCCGAACATTTTCCCTTTTGAATTTCTCCTTTATAAATTCTATTGTTTTCGTATTGTTCACTTTTTTTTCTCAACCCTCTTTCTAATCTTTTCTAAGGTTCAATGAATGGTGAGATATTATTGTTTGGTTTTCGAACATGGAAAAAAAATCCACCGATTTGATTTAACTATTGCTAACTGGTAACCGAGAGAAGTGAGAACTTGATTTAGAGCAATTTTTTTTCTTGAAAAATGTTGGGTGTCTGTCACAACCTTGGGTATTTCAAGAATGTCGTGGGGAGTTTTGCAATTTTTTTTCTTGAATTTTGTTTATTATAAAAACGATTTCTATCTTTCGCTAGTTACCATCTTGAATGAACCGATTGATTATCACCGTTTATTTATTAGAAAATATAATGTTTTTTGTGAATTAAAGTTTGTTTATAGATCTTTTATGATCCTACATAAAAAAATCGTTCCGAGTCGTCTCAAACAAACATTTTTATGACAACATATTTATATTCATAATTACTTAACCCGGTGTTTTCCATTTATTAGTTTTCACATATTCATGGGTACATTTATCTAATTATTATTGAAGATTTCATAAAAATGTATAATAGAAATAACTTCTTCTCGGCGTAGAATCGAACCCAGGTTCTTCTCCCCGTCGTTTAAAGCTATATCTCAGGAATTATATTTAGCATAAACTGCTCATGTCGTCAGATTCATATTTATATAGGCTACATTTTAGAATTTTCAATCAAAATTGTCGAAACAATATTCGAGAAATATTTTTTTGTATAATTAGCATTCCCAAATTTGGAGCTAAAATTAATATCTCGGTTTCGCCTCGGGATATGATTTTTCTAAACATGTATGCCAAATTTCATCTAAACCGGCCTAGCAGTTTAGGCTCCACGCTTCTTCACAAACGACAGACATTTTTTAAGAACCACTTTTTTTCTCAGGGGACCTTAAACATGAGATTCCATCAAAATCGAATTTTCGCGTTATCACAATACTTTCTCTTTATATGAGAAAGTAATTTTAAAAGACAGAAATCTTCCGGTCCGAGAAAACACGATTTGTTAAGCACCCATTCTTTATCTTTAATCAATATTTCGGACATTATATATTTTCTTAGGTCTAGAATGTCATTTCGTTGTCAAATGATTATTATGTAAGATTTAATAATTAAAAAATCCTTGTTCATTCTTAGAAATACTGGGCAGCTGAAGTTAGTCAGACTTAGCTAACATGTACTTTTTTCTTTTCATTGTTAAAGTTGTGGACTTAAGGTTTTCTATATAAAGGTACAAGAAGTGATAACTTGACACCCTTGTTAAGCCACAGTATTACTTTGTGGTTTGGTAAGCTGTCAACTTTCATCAAGTTACGCACTAATAACTACACCTGGAAGAACTTGAACAAAAAAGAAGAATTATAAAAATAATCAGATTACATCATGGAATAGGAACCGCTTATAACATTAAAACTTATAATACTAATAAATTGGCTAAAACACTTAAATTAACAAGTAATTTGCTCTGTTTGATCGCTATTTAGCTCATTATCTTTTTAGTTAAAACTTCAATAAGTTTATGCTTCATTTGAAATCTTACTATGAAAAACATTGATATACTTTTCCTCTAAAACCGAAAGTATTGATTTAAAAAAGTGTAAATTTAATCTGTTTTAAAACAACCACCATATCTTAAAAACTTCTCGTCCTTTTTCATTAAATTTGAATGGTAGGTCAAAAATTCGCTCATGTTATTTTCAACCCATTGCTTCCTTCCGCATACGCTTTTTATTAACAAATGTATCTCCGATTTTAGAGAAATTTTGATATTTGCTTAAAAGTAGCCCACATATTTGTCCCACTTCAATTCCGTCTGCATGGATATTTAATATATCATAAAAATAGTTTGAGCCCAGTAGGAATCCAAAATCATGTGACCATATGTTCAAAAGTAGAATGCGAGGGAGCTATATACAAATTGACATAACATTATTATTACAGTCTGTGCCAAACGAGAGTTAGTGCGTTGACAGCACGGGAAAAACTAAATAGGGTCGGAGCCAATGAGAGTTCAAGATTTACTCTCTGGGTAACCATATAAGAAGGTAAATATAGTGGCTTTGTTTTTCCCTCAGAGGTTGGCCAATTTGTGTGTCACTCGATTTCCCGCGCTGTCAATGCACTAACTCTCGTTTGGCACAGACTGTAGTTATTAATGAGTTACTGATATGAAAAATATTTATGACATTATGAAGAGTATCCATCTTTAAACAAAGTTATGAAGCCAGGCCAGAAGGAAGAAGACCACGGAGCAGTAGGAGAACAGCATGGGAAGATACCACCAAGATCATAATACTCCAAAACCGTGGGGGGCGCTGGATCCTAGCAAGAAGGTCGGCTGTCGGCTGAAGATATCGGCTTTTGGAGAATTCCTTGACCCTCTACAGCTTTAGGTGGAAGAGGGTGTGATTAAGTCAGTAAATCGGTCCATCTTTATAGTTTAAATCCTTTTTAACTCAATAAAAAATTGTTTAGTTTGATAGTTAGATAATGTATCACACTAAAAATACTTTTTTTATTACGTATATCCATAAAACAACTGCTTACAGCATTTGAGCCGTTCTGAAACCGATGCGATTAAGTTCATAAATTGAATTTATCTTTTCTTATGGCTTTTCTCGGACCAGTTCTGTAACATCTTTTAAAATATCTCAGCAGCTACCTTTATTCGCCTTCTTTTTTTCTCATAATTATGAGAGCTTTAGAAAAAGCGAGGTCTTAAAGAAAAGCCTTATTGACGGCTTTTAAATATTCGTTTTAATCTACGAATTTACAAAAACATTGCTTCGCATTATTAGAATTCGTGTTAATGTTCGTAATAGTTTAACACGAGTAATAATCGTGAACACTTTTCATTGTCTTAACTCTAGTTTGTGACTCATACTTATTCAGTCCACCTTAATGTTGGAAATATTTAACAATTCTTTGATTGCATAAGATTTAATGATTTTTTGATTAATCGTTAATGAGATTCGGCCCGATATCATCAGGTGAAAGGATTTGAATTTTCGAACTTATGTCCGTGACCCTGTTTGTAAGGCAGCCGTACCATATATCACCCAATATCTCTGCCGGTGGGAGTTTGATTAATTTGTAGACGAAACATGATGAATTAACCTGGATTTTTCGACTTAAATACGTTTTGATTAGGCCTCAGTGCAATCACCAAGGAGTAATAACTTTCATTGGAAGGGGCTAGAGCTTGATGGTGATTTGTATCTTATGAATCCCAAGTTAATGGATACCGTGTATTAAATAATAGCTATTGTAGTTTTAACAATAAATTAATTAACTTTACTCTTTTAAGTTTCATTTATTATGGAATGAAAGTATAGTAGAACCTCACTATGGCGGACCCTTCTATAGCGGACAAAAATAAGAGTTTTTCTATGAAATTTAATGATTTGCCGCCCGATTTTTAGTATTCGTCAAAAAATGCTTAATAAACCTATGTTTAATGCGTTTTTAATCTAAAATCTAATCTAATCTGTTTAAGGCTGTGTAATAAACACTTTTTATAGCTTACTACTGAACTTTCATTGATGTACATGTACACCCTTTTGCATTATTATTTGAAATAATGATTTGTTATATAAAGGACTTTCATACTAGCGAACAACCATCAGCCCCAGCCCTTATTAGTCTATTATAGTGAGGCTCTACTTACTTCATAAATTTAAAAAAATACTTAACTTATATGGCTAAAATTGCCATATTTTTTTAGTAACTTTATAACTTGTAAACTCTTTTTATAGCTAACCACTGAACTTTCATTGATGTACACCCTTTTAAATTATTATTTAAATAATTGTTTGTTAAATAAAGGACTTTCATACTAGCGTACTATTGTCAGTCCGATAGGACAATAGGGCGGACAATAATCCTATGCCCTATGCTTTGAGCTAGTTAGTAAACAAAATATCCTTAACTTTTATGGCTAAAATTCCGTGTCATACTTTTCTGGTAACTTTAAAATTTGTAAAAAAAAAAATGTATATACTTATGTTAAAAAAATAATAATCCAAAGTTATCACAGGTGCAAACGCAAACTTGTTAGAATTATTCTTCAACTGAGCTTAATTAAACTTTACTCTAACACACCTAAGAAAATCATTTGATAAAACCCTGTAAAGGTGGTTAAAGCGAAGGAAAAACAAAAATTTCTCTAAAAGGAAATAAAAATAAAGAATAACGATCTATTTTGAGGTAAAAGGGAAAAAGCTTTAACCACCAGCTATTTACAAAGAGAAACGGAAATCTCGTTCTTAAAGCTACTTTAGAAGATTTTCATTTGATTTTTCACTTGATTTTTTCCCTTGAAACTTTTTAGGTCGATTCGAAGGGCAGCCAAACCTTTTCCTTTTTGCTTAGTTTAGTAAACCTTTGCTTAGGTATCAATACCAACCACTCCAATCTAAAGAGCTATATGCCTCAATTCCAAAAACCACTGTTTCAATTAGTAAGTACCTAATGACCCTAAAAGGGTCTAACCAATTTCTTTTTTCCCCCTTGGTCAGAAATGATTACCTATCTTATATGAACCTTTTTTATAAGAAGTTACCTATTTTTTTGGGGGTGGATTTCGTTGTAATTGAAACTTGAAGAAGTAAGAGAAGTAACGATTGTTCTGTATACTTGAACTAAACCTTAGGTGGTCCTTTCGATTTTTTTTGTGTTCCAAATGGGTTTAAAATTAGTTATTCGATTTTTTTTGTCCTCTAAAAACAACGCTAGACGAACATTACTTCTTCGTACATATTTATTTATTTCTGATTTTGATGTAGACATTTTATAAAACTCCTTTTTTTCTTTTCCATCATAATTGAAGTGAGCTCGGTGAACTATCCTAAGCTTTAAAAAAAACTTATGTTTGAACTCTATTGTGTGTTTTTTTGAATAATTTTAAGCTACGAGCTTTACATCACAAAATCTATTTTGGTCTAATATATTACGTGTATACCTAGCTGAATATTCACTACTGAATTTTAAACACAAGAGCAAAGTAAAGAATTGATTTTAGTCTTTTTATTTAAGCAGTGTTTTAATTACTGTTTTTCTCTTTGCCTCGATCTTTATAAGGTTTTCTTGCAAGAATACTTAGAATAAATTTAAAATTCCACACCAGAATGCAAAAAAAAATCCAATAAATTTTTCCATTTTAATGAGGCTCGTAAAAATTCACTACTTTAAACTTACAATTGAGCATGTATTTTAATTTTTTTTGTGGCCATATCCTTCTACTGTGAATAAATTTAATGAAAAAAACAAGAATCTACGAAAGAAGTACAAAAAAGATTACAAACATGAAGTGAAAACATTTGCACTCGTCAGAATACTTGCAAAAGGTTTTAAACTGCAGATTTATTTCTTCTCTCTTAAATATATTTTTAAAGATGCATTTAATTAAGGGAAAGATTAAGGGTGTTTAAACTTTTAATTTGATCCTCGCTGTATTTACTCGTTACCTGATTAACTCAAGGATTCTAAGGTGAAACTAATCTAAGTAATTACACCTTTTAATGAAAAACCTCTAACTGAATAAACTCTTTAAAATTTATTAGTTTACTTAATTTTCAATTTATGGTAATTAGAAAACAATTAAACGCATTAGAAAAATTAACAAAAAAAAAATTCTGCAGGTGGATCCTATTACGGGTAAAGAAGCGAATTAATTTGAGGTTGCTAATACATGTTATAGTATACCTATAGATGATGTGACAAAGGTGATTTGTGGAAACACAATTATAAACAAGGTAGTATAAACAAGGTATTATAATATTAATTAACAATGTAATACCGTGTTTTTGCACACTTCAAAAAGGTACACAATTTCACAAAACCTTATTGCAGTGAGCAAAAGCACGGTATTACATTGTTAATGTGTTTTGCCAGCCAAGGAAGTATGGCGGTGTGAGAGCACGCTCGTCTCTGATATTCTTGATCTGCGGTATAGGTCCAGAGTTGGGTGGGTATCGTCGGGCCCCTGATGAGTCGGACGCGATGAAATGATGCTGGACATGGCGTAATGCGGAGCCAACATCTTATTGACTTATTGTCGGATATTGGACATCAGGGAAAGAAAATGGGCTAGTCGAGATTGTTAGATGGTATAAATGCTGGGTAGGTAATTTTAGTGAAATTTTTCTGGAACCAACTCATGGCACTAAAAAAATTGGTCATTGTCGTATACAACATTGTATTCTTGTGTTATTGGCCCTCAAATGAAAAAAGAAAATGAATTATTATTTATTTGTTGTAGTTTGATAGTTTGATCATCAATTTCAGTATGAGAGTACAAAATTGTATTCGACTCTTCACTAAATTTTATTTAAAAAAAATCTTAATATAAACCATAGGGAAAATATTAATGAAAGCAGCAAACTATTTAATCACTTTGTGCTGCGTAGTTGCCAAGTCTGGAAATGTTTTTAAATTTGAACAGGTAGACATTTGGGAAGGAATAGTTTGAGTTAGTTATATTAGGGACATATCAGCATTGATATAACTCCGTACTCTCCACTTCATTAGGTAAACACTCGCCCTTTCCATACGTATGCGCAGAACGCATATGTTTCTCTATAAATGGACTTCTTTTCCTAAACAAATGTAATTCAATAATTCTTCATAGAATTCCAAAAATGGTTTCGATCAATTTTTCAATAAAAATAATGTTATATTTTATGACGTCCACTAATTAGATGTTGTAATTAATTAATCTTTAATGACTTTAAAATAATAAAACAACTGAAGTACCAAGCAAGGAAACCATAATCTACGCCTCCAGTAACCCCCAAGCACTTGTTTTCGTTTTCTTCTGCCAGGAGCGGTCTAATTAATAACATAAAATATTATTAGTTCGTGACCAATATAAAGCTCGGATTTAATTAACAACTGTCAGACTTTAAATTGAGATTAAGTTGTTTTTAAAAATAAAGATCTTTCAAATTTAAATTTCTGCTCAATCTGCACGATGACTCATTTCACAGTAGACTGTTTTTCGCCGATAAAGATGCTATATTAATATAAATGCTACTATGATGTAATAACGCTGCAGGGGATCTTAACAATAATTTATATTTTTTGAACCTGAGTTGATAGGCCACACCTGTAAATGTTTTGGGGATATATATATATANAGTATTCAGTCTATCATAATATACTTAATTTAGAAGAAGGAAGTATTAAGGAAAAACGATTAAATATATACATTTATTATATTTCTATATTATGTTGTATATAGTTATTTTATTGTAACATTAATAAATAATTTTGTTCCTCAATCGCAGGTTATATTAGGTGATATCTCTGTGAGGCTCTAAGCGATTTCGAAAAGTAAAAAAAAGGTAAAGAAAAAAAAAATTGCCATAATAAAATCCAAATCGATGATTCTTTCCTGATGATTCTGGTGACAGCATAAATAAATTTAAATAATGTCCAATTTAAAAAAATAAAATCACAAATTTTTAACATCTGATTTGTTTAATTCTCTTCTTTTTTTTAAAGATCATAAGGAAAATATAATTTTAATAAAAACGAGTTAATAATGTTGACCTCGATGTGATGATACATTGATAATATTTCTGCGTTACAAGTGGTATAAATTACGCCTACTCTTGCATCAAAACTTGTTTGATTTTTTCCCTTTAACTTTAAATGTTTTATAGTGATAAAAACATTAAGAAATTTTAACTTCTTCATCTTAATCATTAAATTATTCGAAATCATGTATAAAGGAGAAAAATTAATGTTATAATAATTCATAAAATTGTCTCTTATTTTTATTTAGAAATAAGTTGTTACCTGCATTTCTGGTGGCAGAAAATAATGTGTAAATAAACAATTTATTATATTCAGAGTAAGTAAACTTTTTGTATGAAACGGTTCTTTTGATAAATGGTTGTGAAAATAGATGTGTGATCGTAACAAGTAAGATTGTACTCTGGGTTGGTACTGTTAAGTTGAAATGCCACCTTAGTACATTTCCTTTACAAGCAAGCTAATTCTTTCTATACCTGAAACTAATAACTTATCTTTGAGAAATTGAGGGTGTGATTACTTCTAACAAAAATCATCTAGTGCAGCAAATGTACAAATTTTATACTACCTTTGTACTTATTTAAATTTAACTTGGAATTTCTTTAAATAAAGATATAGTTGACTTATTTTTTTTGTGAATTACATGGCAGAACAAAATTCCTTCCATTCGGATCGATTGTTTGCTTCTCTCTTATTTTAGCTCCAGGTTGTTCTCGCTTTTCTAATTTCCTTTTCAAAATATTCTTTTTCTTGGTTTCCCCCAACCTCTGTATGAAGATACATGTAGTTAGTTTTTCAAGTAAATAATAATAGCACAATTTATCTTCTTCTTACTTGCTAACTCTCGTTTGAAACCAAGATCATTTTAAATATCCCTGGCGATGGTTCAAATATTAGGGAGGTAAGATATTTTTAACACTGGTGATTTGATGATAATATCTAGTGAATGTGTGAAGTTATTTTTGTTAACACCTATATTTTTAAAAGTACTTACCCGATTTAATAGCCTACTGATAGTCCCATATCAATTCCACCTTCTGCGTTTTAAAATTAAGTATGACCCCCCACTAGATATTGTAACATGCGTTCAAACAACTACACTTTCAACTACCAGTGAGGCCACATTATTGAATTTTATTTTTTTTTTAATTAATTTCTTTATTTGCAAAAGTTAACAATAATAAGGGTAACTGCAGCCATTTTAATATTGATTTTTATAAGTTTTATTAATTTTAATCAATAATGCTCGAAAATCGGATCCAACAATAGTATAAAGAACATATATTTATTTTCCGGAATCAAACGTGGATGATATGTATGTGGAAAGTCTTGTATTTTCTCATTTAGTCACTTTTATTTATCAAATTTAATTATAAACTGATATTATAAACTTTAAATAATAAAATTGATTTCAATTTTTTGTACCTGAAAAAAATCAGTGGAAGTAAAATAAAAACGAGTAAATATAACATGAATTTGATTTTTACCATATTATATAAATTAAAATATATTGGTAAAACTGTAATTAACTAATTAAGTTGAAAAATATATTCTTTAATGAGAAATTGATTTATTTTTGTCGTACAAGAAAATATTCATCATTAAAGGTAGAATGCCTTCATCGGTTTGTAACGTGATTGATTATGCAACAAGCTTCAAGTTTTTATATTAGCTATCACTATCCAGCTTTCCTAGATATGATAATTATTCATCGACTGCCACTGAGAGAGACATTTTAAAGAAAGCATTTGTTAATAATATCCCCATCATAAACATAAGGTTGGGACATGACAACACCTATTAATGATTAATATATGTGTATATTTCTGGTGCATGTTTTTCGACTTCAATCATATACAATGTTTTTTGGGTGTGAATGTATTTTGTATGCATGGACACAATATCTTAACTATTATTTTCTTGTTGAATTTTTTACTAGTCTTGTTGAACATCGACATCTTATCGTACGTCCTACATAATTTTGACAAATATAACTTATAACTGGACAAAAAAAATAACAATCTATTCAACCTATCAAGTCCATTAACCTTCGGTTTATATTATATCATTTCTGTTTCGTTTTATCTGTATCATTAGACATTATTGTAGTTTTTAAAATGTCTTAAAGTAAAATCATGGAATCACGTCAAGGAATTCTGAGTCTTATAGTGCGTTAGTCCATAGCATATTCATTTGGCTAGACATCTCTAAGTGCGAATAGAATAGAGGGAATTCACATATAGAGGACGAGATTGAGGTGAAAAATTGCCTTGATAAATATGTGAAGCTGAACGAACGCTAGATGTTGCTTCATGAAAGGTAAATCAGTGATAATTCGTTGATTGTATGTTGTTTGAATTCGATTTGTCCAAAACGTAGCAAGTGAAATGAGGTGTTCGTTTTCCCTTGTTTTATTTGCTTTCGATGTTAACAAGGTGCAAACGAATTCAGATATTGATTATTATTGCAAGTAAATAAGTTAAAGTTTCCAGCAGTAATAATAAAAATAATAGATGTGAATAATAATAATAATAATACAGTCAAATGGTTTTTGGCGGGGAAAGAAATGCAGTAGTCATTTTCTATTTCGTTTTTTGGGGTGCTGAATCCGAATTTAAACTTAATGATCTTAATATGAATTTTATTATTGCTATATCGGACAGTAATCAGTGACTGTAAGCCAACATTTACTAGAGTAAGCTCAATAGATTTAATGTAAACTTTATATTAGTTGTATAAAACTAATATAAAGTTGACATGAACCCATAGAGCTTACAGTAACAATTGTTTGCTTACATTGATTGATTTATTTTGTATTTTTTTAACGTAGAGAAAATTGCTCCAAGCACTGTGGAATTAGTGAAATTGTCAGCCGATTGAACGTTTAGAATTCCAGACAAGTGGAGCTTGAGGCTGTAGATCAAATTCCTCAGCGAGATGTTTCAGAGAGGAGACCAGTATTTTGTGAGGAAAGAGGGGACGCTTGTTTCATCTCAAGTTTAATTGGTTGAACCGAGGAGAAACCCCCTTTGCGTCCTCACCCAATGTCCACGATCTGCAAAGTTTTCCCCAGCAATTAGAGCCCACTAACACGGACCAAGGAGATTTGAGGTTAAGGGTTATATAGCTGATTCAGGAGACCTTCATTCGATAAGTTTAGGATGCGTTTAGTCTCTTCAGAAAGTAATTAGTCGAGTACCTGATCTGGATTCAACACAATGTTCTGAGGATTATCCCAAACCTTTGCGACCTTGCAGAGAAAGCAGGAATTGGAATACAACCTTTATAGAATATAAAAAAAGAACTTTGTGTTCAATTAAATCTTCTAATCTTGAGAATCTAAATTAAATAAACAAGAGATGACCCTTGTATGATAAACTCTTGGATCTTTATATTAAAACAATGTAAATGTAAAACAATTATTATTTAATGGAGAAGTATAAAATAATTATCTTCCACATTAGAATTATGTGAAGTTAATTCCGACATTTTAAACACATTGCAGAAATCATTATCAATGAGTTTTATATTAAAGATAGTCATTATGTCTAATATATGTAATTGTTTTAAATCTGACATCGACACGTCGTATAGTGTCCAACATGAGGAACTTACAGAGTAAATGATGTGCCGTCATCTATTGGTTGCATAGTTTACAAAAATATTTATCTTTCTTTGTGATGAGTGATGAGATACCCGTGTGTCAGGCTGAGATGCGCAAGTCTGGCAAGTACCACTTCCTTTTTTCGGCACTTCCTTTACCAGGTTTTCCAGTCTGACAAACCCGGTTTAATGAATTTCAGTTTGCTGTTGTTTCCCTCTGTCCACCATTACTGCATTAAAAAAAGAGTTCCTGCTTGGTCTTTTGGCTATGTCCTTGAGAGTTATTACTGTACTCCACTTTTTGCCTGATGTGATGGCGGATATCTAGGTTTTTTGCATTCTCATTGTCGGGTATACCTTTATGGCTTAGGACCCAACAGGACCGAACGTCTAAGCCTCCATTCAACTTACAGCTACGGATTTTACTTCGAGACTCTGTGATACTAATTCTTTTTTCAGTCGGAGTTCAACGGTTAATTTCAGTGCTTCATGAATAGCTTCTAATTTTATGGTACTAACGAAGCTCCACTTATTATAGTAATAGGTCTTCGATGTCCCTTCATATTGTTTATAATTGAATGCGCTTCCAGGTCCGGATGGATCCTTAGACGCATCTGTAAAAAGAGCGCTTCCATATGTGAGTAAGGGGACCGGTGTGTCCGATATTCTTGGAGGTGCTGATCTGCTAGAGTTTAGCTTTTATCTGTGATTTGCCTAGATCATAAATTTTAGGTCGGTTGGTTGTCCAAGGGGGTACATTTGCTAGTGTAAAGGGAGTCGATGAAGGTACTTCAGAAAGTGTTGTTTTTTATTGAAATTTTATATCTGATTCTGAATTCAGAAAATCTGAATTTAGAAATACTTTTGATGCCTGATTCCCAGGGAATCAAGCCATTTTAGATCTAAGCTGGAAAAGGAACAAATCTCGTCTAGATGCCGGTCTTTCATTTGATTCCACAAGGGATATCCTCCTTGTCGATTTGGGTTGGTTTGAAAGGCTCACTTGGCCAGTCTAATAAAGGTTTTGTGGATTGTGTTCAGTGTTTTGAGGTGACCCTCTCAAGCCGATCCATAAATTGTGCATCCGTAGTAAATTTTACTTCTTGTAATTTGTTGGAAAATACGAATGAGTGTACATTTGTCAGCTCCTCAGGTGTATGACTGAATCATTCGTTTAAGTTTAAATCTTAAGTAGGGTGACCATATTATAAAGTTAAGGTTAGTTAGTCAAGTATTACTCCAAATCAAAGTGTCCCCCTATCAAGGGACAAACTGCCATCAACTTGATTTTTGGTCTACTAACTAATTTAGCACCTAGGATCATAAAAATCACATTGTCCACAAAAAAGGGCGATGGCCGCTCTCTACCGGTTTGTTTTTTTCAAATGCCTACACAAAATTTTAGCTTGATGTTAGTCAGACAATTTTTTGCACGCTATCACCTGGACTATTTGTTGTTATTCCTTTTTTTATATTTTGAAGTTATTTTAACGGTATGGCTTTTAATTCTGCTGACAGATTCGGTGCCAGAATCCCACTCTTTTATCCACTTTTCCTGTTCTGGCTGGGTGTAATTCGAATCGGTTTCACTATGTGGCTGTAACCTGCGTTGTTTTCCATAAATAATATTTTCACGACCATATCATATTACTCAATTAAAAAATTATAAACATATTGGAATGTAAACATGGTGTAAACAAGTGGAATCAATTTAGGTAAAGAATACAGGAAAAAAAATTTAGCTGTTGATTGATTTCAGGGGATTAAAGTTGATTAGAGAAGGTCAGACTTCTTGATGGTCAAAGCCCTTACCCGAATTATATTAGTTAGTTTTCATATCACCAATTAATTGGTTAGTTTTACTGGTTAATTTTAATTTACTATGACTATCTTTTCCTTAAATAAAATGACTTTTAACAACTCCATATTAAAATATTATTTTCTTCTTATCTATGTGACTAGTCCCATGCAACTATTTGAACTACTATAAAATATTTAGCTTTTGTAATTTTATTTTTTTCGTTTTTTTAGCTACCTCTTTTACGAAAGACAATAAAACCATATCGTTGATTATCATTTCAACTTGAATAGAATAATTTATTTTTAAAAGGGGGGACAAATGGACAATAGAGACTAAAAGGTATAATAGCAGTAAATGAGCCTGTTTAGAGTTGTTGTGTGTGTGTGTGGTAGAGAGATGGGTGCCGCCCTCTGCGTCCCCACTCTCGCCTTTTCCCCCCCTTGTTTGCCTTTACCTTTAGTCGTTTCAGTGTAGCTTCAACTACCGTACTGGGCGCACTCGCAATCCTTAAAGTTCATTTATTAAACCTGTCGCCGACAGTTTCCTTGTATTACCTTTTAACCTCCTCTTGTAGTGAAGTGTTATTTTACCAACATAATTTCATGAATATTAAATACTTATTCATTACCCTTGAGTTATTATTTTGTTTTTTAAAACCTACGAAAACCCCGAACAGGAGGTCCGTGGTTCAAATCCCGGGGCTGAAGTCTATTTTTCNGTAAATGAGCCTGTTTAGAGTTGTTGTGTGTGTGTGTGGTAGAGAGATGGGTGCCGCCCTCTGCGTCCCCACTCTCGCCTTTTCCCCCCCTTGTTTGCCTTTACCTTTAGTCGTTTCAGTGTAGCTTCAACTACCGTACTGGGCGCACTCGCAATCCTTAAAGTTCATTTATTAAACCTGTCGCCGACAGTTTCCTTGTATTACCTTTTAACCTCCTCTTGTAGTGAAGTGTTATTTTACCAACATAATTTCATGAATATTAAATACTTATTCATTACCCTTGAGTTATTATTTTGTTTTTTAAAACCTACGAAAACCCCGAACAGAGCCATTTAAGTCACTCGTTTTGTACCTTCTTTCAAAAACCTCAGGCACTCGGGTTTTAACAACACAAAAAAAAGAATGCGCCGTAAAAATAAATGTATTCATTTCCGTTTCATATGTGACCATTATAACAAGGAAATGTGCAATTTAACCTTTTTCCAAGTTTATCCGGGGGATCAGAAACAAAAAATATGAAAAAATGCCTTTAGGCATTATAAGATAACGAGCCTCTGTGGCTTCTGTGGTTTGAATAATCGTAAAATTAGGATGGAAATTAGTCTTTTCTTTTTTTTTATCGTATTTTTACACTAAGTATGAAGATAATTTCTTAGAAAGGATAATGCATTTTTTTATTTCCCCTTTTTATCTTATTGAGTATTTTTATTTATAAATAAGATAGTTGTAGCTTAATTTTTATTTATTATTGAGACTTTTTTTGATTCATTAACCCGTGTTATTTTTTGCTCAAATTATAGCGTATTTTAATCTTATCATAAAAGGAAAAAATCGGTCCGAGGCAACTCAGACAAACTTTCTCATATAAGAAATTTATTAGTTTTCTTATGTACATTTAATTATTATTTTACATTTCATCAAAATTTATCATAACAATATCTTCTCCTGGGCAGGGAATCGAACTCGGGCTCTTTTTTGGACTCAGGGGACCTCAAAACGTGTAAATCTATCAAAACCTCAAAATCGTTATTAAGGCTCAAATGTTATTAGGTTTTGGATTGTTTAATGGTTGGAAAAACTGTAGAGTATAAAAATTTTATTAATTTTAAGAATTAAACGTTCTTAATTGCATGCAAGTTTGTTTAACATTACTTAGACAAATTAGTCTATATTTTTTATATTTTCTATATTGTTTCTATTAATGTTACAAGAAATACTTTTTTACCTGAGTATAAATGTATTTCTACTCTTATACAGATTTTTTTTTCACCGAGTTTCAAATGAAAAAGTCTACTTTATTTAAGTTTATTCTCTCGAACTTAAACCGTTGCCTTTGCAAAGTAAAATAAAAGTAATTTTTTAAGTAAACATTTTCCTAAAGCTGTACTTTTAAACTAAATATCAGTAGTATAAAGGGTTTTATCATTATGATAGCGTAGTTTTATCGGGTCGGGTATAAAAAAAGAGCGGTGTTCCGCAGGGTTGAGTTAAAGTTCAACTTGTATTTACTCTATATACAAATTCTCAAGTTTCCTCGGTGGGATGTCCTGATGTTGCAAATGGGCTTGGTTTTTCTGTAAGTCTTGTAAGCCCGTTATTTCTCTGGACCAAAGGTAGAGTTTAAAGTCTTTTATATTGTGACCGTGTCTGGTTGTAAAGTGCAGAGCTATTTACTAAACTCTCTCGGGATATCTGTTCTTATTGCCTCAGACACTATATTTTTTACTTCCCGTCTGGAGCAAAAAAGTACTTTTTTTTTAAGTGATTCTATCATGCAACAGGTGTTCTCTCGTGTCTGAAGTCCTTTTATAGTTTTTTTTCTTCTCTGTTAGTATCTTAAAGAAAAAATCTTACGTTGAAAGAAGTGAAAAGAGAGAATAACTACGTAGTCTATGAAGTCTATCTCTAAAAAGGAGTATGCAGAATGTATAAAGATAAATTCACATTTACCAGGAAAGTAAAATAGAAGTTACTTCATGTTCCATTAAACGGAAAAAACCGATGAAATTGAATCTAACGCGATTACAAATTAAAGCAGTTAAAGATTACAAAGTTACACGCGTGTAAGCAATTGTATATGATTGGAACGAGGATCAAGATTACATTATTCTGCACTTGTACCGACTTAATGATTTTATTCTTGAATCAATAAAAGTTCTCATAACTCTACACTGGTCAATTACCATAAGCTGAATAGAATAACTGGATGTAATGCTACACATCTTCTAGACCTATTTACTTAGTATGCTAATATTGCTTTCTTAAACAAGTTAAAGCAAACTACAACACATTGACTTTTAAAAAGGGAGTATAAACAAGTGTTCTTTTTAAGGCTTAAAGGATGAAACTTTATAAATAATAAGGTCAAAGTTTTATGATTTTTCCTAAAACTTAGTTTTTTTTTGTTTTTTCAAATTTTTACTTTCTCATTTACAATAAAGTATTGTGAAGACGCGATTTTTATGGATACATACACGGTTTTTTATGGTCCCTCAAGACCAAAAAAGTGGTTTAAAGAAGAAGTCAGTCTGTCATATTATGACGTCAGTCCAGGCTCGTGGAGCCTATTCTAATTTATAAATCTCTGAAAAATAATTATTTCACAAAAACGGTTCTGTTGGTTTTTATTAAAAAAAAAAAAAAAAAATCAAACATGAAGTCCATTTAAATGCCATATAAGTCGTTTCTGAGAAAAAAATTATAAAATAGCTCTAAACGAGAAAGGTAAGAGGCCGACTTCGATTCCCCGTCTGATAGAAGTTATTTTTATGGTACATTTTGGTATAATATTCAATAGTAATTCAATCCACCAAAGAAAATTCGTAAAAAAAACTGACAAATGGAAAACTTTGGACCAAGTAATATAAGAAACATTTGTATGAGTTGTATCGGGCAGATTTTTTTGCTTTTTTAACTGAAGTTTAAAAGGGAAATCTCGATTATTTTGTTCTCTTGGGATAATCAACAGAATAGTAGGAAATTTCCCAAAAGATCTCAATTTTTTCTTGTCTTTAGAATGATAATAATATCTCTGAAAAAACCAGCCGTTTTCTTTGGTTTGTGAAAACCTTATATTTATCACAAAGATAATTAAAAAAAGGTTTTTTTTGATTCTAAGAAAGTCTAATGGAAAAAAGTTCTTAATTAAATTTTGATTCTTCTGGTTAGTTAGTCACTTTGTGTCTCGTTGAATTTATATATTACTGATTTCGTCAAATATAATATATGTGTACATGAAAGTATAATATATACTTTAATAATCTACTTTAAAGAAATTACCCTGTAGTTAAAGTTAAGGAAACAATACATGTAAATAAAAATAAAATAGGTATTGTGTATAGAAGATACCACCTGAAAAAAATTTCAACAAACCAAATTTTTTCCAAATGTTTAACTAACAAATTTTACTAATTTATATGTATATATACACAGTGAAACTCCGGTTTGTTTGCACAATATACTATATATATGTGTATGTATATATATATATATATATATATACATATATAGTATATAGTAGAAGTAATGCGTAGGGAGACCGGATTTTTTCGCGTTCAAATCAAGACAATAAACACGAAAATACATTAAATTACCATAACACATTATAGTATAATTTATGTCTAATACATTACTAAATAAATAAATGATCCGTTTTATTAATATTCTGTCACATTCCATATACAGGTGGACCTGCTTTATTCTTTTTTAATTTATTAGCTTATTGTACAAATATTGCTTAAACACCATATCAGGTAGTTAACTAACTTTTATACATATACCTACAATACTATTTAAATGTGTGTGTATGTATTTGTATATAATTTTCGGGAATGTCAAATTATTTCCTGTGAATTAAATGAAACTTAATATAAAAATTAGAAATTATTTAAGTTGATCTATACTGTTTTAGGTTTATTTTTAGTTTGAGAACTAGTTTCTACTGATAGTTCTAGATATTATTATATCAGTGTATTAAATTTAATTTATCATTATTATTATTTATTCATTTATAATGGCATAATGTATAGGTTTCTTCGTAAATCATTTTTTTTATTTACATTATAGTTCTATAAAATTTACACAATTTTATATTTCAACTTTGAATTGCCTAATTTAGTTTTAGTTTCTAATTTCCCACACAAAACTTTAGAATGTGCTGCAGGTGGTACCTTTTATACCTTTTATAGTTTTTTGGTTGATCAACGAACAGCACTGTTCGATTCCGGTTTTTTTTACGAACAATTTAAACAAACATCAGTTCATTGAAGATAATTTTGGCTATTTAATAATTTATACAATGGAGTAGTGTGACGACGACACACCTCGAAATTATTTGTTACTTCTAAGCCATGGCAACCACATTTATTCCAATATTTTTTTTTTTTATTATTATTATTTGTTGGTCTTCAAATAGATATACATAATAACTTATCTTAATGTAGACACCTAAATTAATTTACTTAATTATTTTTTCTAAATATAAAATTAAGCCCATTGCACCCGCTTAAGGCTTGTTACATGCGTATACTGTTAATTTAATCCACGCAATGATGTATCTAAATTTATCTAATTTTTACTTTTATCTGACTGTATTCTGTTAGTATATTATTATAATATTATATTTATATTATTTCCTTTGTTTCAGGTCTATGTGAGGTGGAAACAGGACAAACTAATCTTATCTTGGATATACAAGAGAGTAAAGGAACCAGTGAGTGTTAATTCAATAATTATCTAATAAATATCAGTAGTATAAAGGGTTTTATCATTAGAAAGACAATAAAACCATATCGTTGATTATCATTTCAACTTGAATAGAATAATTTATTTTTAAAAGGGGGGACAAATGGACAATAGAGACTAAAAGGTATAATAGCAGTAAATGAGCCTGTTTAGAGTTGTTGTGTGTGTGTGTGGTAGAGAGATGGGTGCCGCCCTCTGCGTCCCCACTCTCGCCTTTTCCCCCCCTTGTTTGCCTTTACCTTTAGTCGTTTCAGTGTAGCTTCAACTACCGTACTGGGCGCACTCGCAATCCTTAAAGTTCATTTATTAAACCTGTCGCCGACAGTTTCCTTGTATTACCTTTTAACCTCCTCTTGTAGTGAAGTGTTATTTTACCAACATAATTTCATGAATATTAAATACTTATTCATTACCCTTGAGTTATTATTTTGTTTTTTAAAACCTACGAAAACCCCGAACATTTTTGGTCCTTTGAACCGTGCATTGAATTTAGCGCGTAAATAACCTCGTTACCATTTACCATGAACATTTTACCGTGAAATTNGGGGGGGGGCTGAAGGAATAATACCTCTGCATTTCCGGAAATAACTTTTAAAACTGTTTTTCAAGTGGTTAGAATCAAGTACTAATAAGGGGATTTTTAAAAATCCCTAAAAATATAGAGGTTACAGCAATAAGAGGGGAAGGGGAAGAGAAGCAGGAAACTGGGGAATCTAGAAATTCTCACTTAGTGAAATAACTTGAATGTTTCTTGACAGTAGTTTGTAAACCTTCAAAAAGAAAAAAAAAAAAATTTAAAACACACTTCTCATGGGAGCTTGAGCATCCAGCTAATACTTAATATAATGATTGCTAATATTTTTTATTATAATTACTTGATTAGTTATTTTACTTTAGATTTTAATTTGTACCTAATTTTTTTGTTTTCATTAAATACTACCTGAAGTACCCGGTGTTTCTGCCTCCTCATATTGCCTCCTTTTTTTGAATGCCTAGCGTTCAAAATATCAGTTATCTCAGAGTAAAACTGTAGATTTGTAATGAAAACAACTCTTCTTTATTTAAAGGGCAAGTCAGAATTTAAGCAATTGAACCTGTTAAAGCAACAGGGGACCACCCAATACCTTTTTAGTGTAAAGGGGAAATCTTTGCCTCCTCCTCCAAAATTCAGGAGTTATAGAGTAATTAAAAAATTTAAACGTGCACCCTTGCAGCAAGACACCTCATTTTTAAGTTTTGATAAGGGGGGGTGTACAGCGTAAACTATAATTCTTTATCTGATTCTTTTCTGAAATTTCGGCCAAATCTAAAGGCTAAAACTTGTTCAAAATGGACCAAAGTAAGTGAGTTCCTCTCTTGAGTTACTTTGAGGTGTCTCACGGTAAGGGTTTGCCTTTCCAATTTTTTTGATTTTGGGACAGAGTTTCTCCGTACACAAAACGTCCATGTACGTAGTACGTACGTTCCATACAAAAAATATACATATAGTTGTTTGATGAAAAATGTATATATGTTTATTCGCTTGTTGGGATGTCCTCACATTTAGACCTACTCTTTATATGGTTTGTCTTTATTACGTATTTTAATGATATCAATGCTATCTAACATCGAGGAAAGAATATATCTCTCTCAATTGTTGACCAGAGATTGGATAGAAGGTAAGGTAAGGAATCCTGGGATCAGGCCCGGACTTTCAGTGAATGGCGCCCTGGGCTGCTCTCAGCTTTGGCGCCCCCCCCCCCCCCACCAAGACTAGTTATCATCTTATTCCCTAATTATTAAAATAGATTCTAAAATACATTCCATGTAAAATATTTCATTTAATGCATGAAATAAATTGGTTGTGCGTGAAGTCTCACGTAAAGGGTTTCGTTGGTATTGTAAGCATTAAATTAGTATAGGGGGAGGGGGGCACAACATTTTCATTCAACAAGTGTTTTATAGTTTTGTAACCAATACCTCATTTGATACCTCACTCAAAATTTAGTTTTCCCGTGAAAGAAATTATCCGCTATTTTGGATTCCCAGTTCATCAGATCAAATTCCTTTCTTTTTAGGGTTTCATTGGTAAAAATTTTCCCCACTATTTTGTCAAAAAAATTAATAATTCCCCCCCCCTTACTAATTTTTGTTCTCAATACCAACGAAACCCTTTTTACGTGAGTCTTCACGCCTTACCAATTTATTTTTCTATAGCCCAGCGTGCTGTCAGCTGGGATTTGCATTTGTTTCATATTTTTAGTATCAACAGAATATAGTTTTAGGGGTGGGGGGGACACGCAAAATTTTCTACTCTTTAATACCTATCATTTGATACCCCACTCAAAAAATGTTTTAAAATAGTTTTCCCGTGACTGGAAGTATCCGCTATTTTCTATTATATATCTGTATTATTTTATTAAAAAATAGAAAAAGGTATAGAATAATAGTCGTTTTGGGTCAACACTCCATGGTATAGTGGTATAGCACCAACCAGATCAATTGTGACAAGCAGTAGATTGAATATGTCATTTTTTTACAAGATAGGAAAAGCGTAATCTTCGGTGTGTTCAGAATGCGGTGTAGAGGAGGATCTTGAGCATATTATTATCGAAAAAAGCCACATTGTAATAAAATCATTCAACAACCTTTCATATGTAAATCACTATTGCCCATTATACAGGAATCCATGTACTAGTGAATCTAAACATGCTTATCAGATATTAATATCAGAATTTACTAAGTAATAAAAGAAAATAAATACTATAATAGATTACTAAATAGAAAATATTATTAAGTATTGGATACCAAAAAAACCAGGTGCAATATTTACTATAAGGCCATCGTTGGCATTGGCTGAAAGGCGAAAGAGTGACATTTGCCCTCTGAGTGGAAAACATTACAGTAGGTAGAATTTTTTTTTTTTAATTTATTGTTGGTAAAAAAATGTCTTGGAAAATTTTGCGCCCCCCAAAATCTGGCGCCCTGGGCTATAGCCCAGTCAGCCCATTTATAAGTCTGGGCCTGCCTGGGATATTGCTTTCTTTTATCGTCGCCACCTCTTAAGCAGGTATATATAAGATCCCCTGTCCGCTAATTGAAATCTTTAAGGTGTAAAATATTTGTTTTCTTTAAAACCTCTAAACCTTCCTAAAATTAAAAGACCTCTTCAGCTATTTTGAGTTATTAAAAACCCGTAAATAAAGTCGTGAATATTTAAAAAAAAAAAAATGACTATTGAATTCTCACGGTTCCAGCTTATTAATAATTTCAAATCAGAAAAGAATAAAATTGATATTAGCGACTTCTCCATATTCCAGTGTATAGCAAGATTAATGATTTTACGAGACATGTAGCATCGCTTGGTAGATTTATATGAATTGCTTAGGTGTATTTTGCGAGGGACTAACATTAAAAATACTTCCTTATCTCCAGGTAAAAATAACATTAGTTTAATTATAATACCCAATTTTATAATCTCTGATATTCTTCATCCTTATTTTCTTTCATAAATAAATATTTTGAAAAGAACAAAATGTATGATGTTACTAGCTTGATTCCCATGCTTTTCAACGAAGTGTGTTATTTTTAATTTGATGGGTTTATAAACTTCCATAAGAAACATTTAAGTTATTTTAATTAGAAATAATATGTTGATGCAACAGGATTTTCTTAAATCTCGCCCCCTCCCCATCTTTCTATACATTCTCCCCTTTGATAAAATAACTTGCAAAAGTATTCCAAATGATTGATAATTCCGACTCCTTAAGAAATATTTCTAACATTTAACTTTCCTAAGCTAACATCAAAATTTCAAAGTTCTAGTACTACAATGGGCTCTATTGATATTATATGCTAAATTTCACATAGCTATACATAGCCGCCATCTTAAATGAAGGTGGTTGATTGTTACAATTAATTTTAACAAACATTTTGAAGTAAAAAGGAACTTACCTACGAATTTGAAATGCTCTATTACAATATGTTCAGGAGATATTAAATTTTACATACAAATGGCCGATTATAAAAACCTTCAAAAAGTTGTTTTCGTCATAAAAGGAAGCAAACGTAAAAATTTGAAGAGTCTAATACTATTAGTTACTGCAATTTCCATATAAATGTTCACCATTTTGAATGAAGATGGTGGGTTGTAATAGGAATTCTTAGCGTAACCTTGTGAATAAGATGAACCAATACAGAAAAATGGGATCTAGAGCTATTGTAATGAGTATGCGGTTGTTGAATTTTATACGTATAGATATGTCTTTAAGAAATAGAGAAGCTAACATACGTAGCTGACTCTTACATAGTTTAGGTGTATGTTAACTTTAAAAAATGTGAGAATACATTTTAGAATTAATCATATATATTTTTTTATTTAGGTATTACTTAGAAAAAAAAAAAAAAAAAAAAAAANCAGTGAAAACTTTATCAGGTCGTGTCATGCATGTTTAAAAAGAGGAAGATGAGAGTTATTAAAATATAACTCTCTGACAGCTCATAGAAAATATATTGATAAGAAAATTCCGAAGTTTGTTCCTCTAAATTTAATAACTTTTATCATTGCTTGTAATATTGAATGACTTTTGACATTATCTAATCACAAACTTTCTGAAAAGAGTAGGAAATTAAACTTTTCTCATGTAAAACTGTGGTTAATAATAAACCACACTTTCCTGATGGCTTGAATGCACGGAAACAAATTTCCAAGTTTTTGATAACTCCATATTTTATCATTAAATTTCCCGACCAAAACTAAAGAGTTGACAAGTTTAAGCGAGTGTAATATTAAAGGGTTGCTCTTTTTCGAATTATTTATAATATTTTTTTATAAACTCGATTACACATCAAGTAATTTTATTAGAAGTCTCTTAGCAATAAAAAATCTGTAGATTGTTTTTAGTCAAGTCGGCTGTTATGAAATAAGTATTGCGCTCAAAAAACTAATAATCAATAGAGTTAAAATCTAAATCTATAAACGAATGAAACTATAATACAATAAAAACAAATAAATCAAATCTACCGTAAAATTATTTTAGTTATTTTCTAAGTGATATTTTTAAAGTAATAGAATTTTTTTAAAAAAATAATTATTAATCACAGAAAGTAGATAAAGACGTTAAGAAGTAAAGGTGAAAGAAATATAAATTATCTGCAAGATTTCTTCTGACCAAAAAACCTTTTAAAACTAATAAATTACATTATGACAATATAAATAATAACTTCATTATTTCTTTCCTCCATTTGTTTTTGATATTTTTTTAGCGTTGAAAAATAAATCTAATCTCTGCGAAATACTTATCCAATGAATTGTTTTTTCTTAGAAGTTGTGAAATTTTTATAATTTCGGTTTGTTTTAGACGGTAGAAAAAAAAGTTGTGTAAGAAAAAAACTTTAGAGTGTTAAAAAAGCAGAAGTGTTAATTATTATGACCTTAAAGATGTTTTTTTGCTATGTTAGATAGTTGTAAAGTTTTAAAAAACAGATTCCATTTATTATTTAACAATATTTTGATGCTATTAATTTTATTTTTTTAATGTTTCAATGTAAAATCAAATTTGAGATAGTGATAAAAAAAATGTAAAAAATCATAAAAACTTATATAAATGGTTTCTTTTTAAAAAATCAAGTTGTTATTCTGAGTAAATAATAAAAATTAAATATAAATTTTAATTAATAAAAATTTTGAAGTTAGTAACACTTAAATAAATAAAAGGTAAATAAATAAAAAACTCAAGTAAGTAAAGGTTATAATAAGGTTTTAAATCTTTAATAAGGTGAGAGAGAATGTTGCAAAATAAAAAATAAAATCCTCTTTTGCGTTCGGCATTCCAACAGAGTTTAAGCGTATCTGACGCAATTCGATGTCGCAGGGTCGCGCGGCTACAACGCGTGAGAGTCTTAAGCCGTAAATTTCTTGTTTGGACTCGGTGAACGTCACTGATTAAATCCTGAAATACTTCTTTAGGCTTTAGAAAGGATTTTTTTTCTCTCTCATGTGGGAACAGAATAGTAAAGTATTAACATTTTTTTAGTCTGTTTTGTCTTTTCTTTAGAGGTCATTTTTTTTTTAGTGAAAGCAAAGTGCATAGTGTCAATATACGAATGTAAATGTTTAAGCATTAGCACGTTTTTATATTCAAAATAATTGTTTAAAAATGTTGTAATACAATGTAAAAAGAAGGTTCAGATTGAAATTATTTGTTGTTTTTTAACTTCAATGAATAAACAATATAAATACAGTACCTGTTGTATTCTTATTTTTGTGGGGTTAAGACATTTGTAAAAATGGCTTATTAATTGTAGGGTAGGGGTAGGTGTTGAATGTAATAAATGTTTTAATAAAAGTTTTAATAAAATTTTTTAATAAAGACGCCTTGGAAAGGAAAATTTTAGTTTAAGAAATGAGGTTATACCATATTTTTTTTTTCATCGTTAGAATGTCCCTTACTTCATCCTCATTAAGTCCAGAAATTTCGAGGGGAAAAAAAATTTTAAATGGTTTATAAATTGTAATACTTTATGTAAAATAAGAATAGAAAAAGGTAAACAAACTATCGGACTTTAGATATGTCCTTATTACATACTTTATGTGTGTTTATTCATTCACTTTGCTCGGTCATGCAGGAAGCGGACTGTATCCCACGTGAACAGTACGAACGCCGGCCATCGCAGACTAGACTAGGGTGGTCAATCATAAAATCATAACGTAGTCAAGTCAGGAAGAGCCATTGTGCAAATGCAAACAGTAGCAACCATGTGTGTACTGATTTCTTGAACTCGTGTTTTCTTTTTCTTTTATTTAGCATATCTAAAAGTTCCTCGTCTTTTGAAAAATTGCTTCTTCTCTTCGCTTTGAAGCAAGAAGCACAAATAAAATAATAGAGACATGCAATAAAAGTGAGGATTATTTCATACAAATTATTTTGCAGGATTGTTGAAGTTAATGGTATTCATTCTGTGTCTTGAACACATTGTACAATATATTCCCTCGTTTACTGGAGCTTGATCGGGTAAAGAAACTCCTTAATCGATTTGTAAACATATGTGTAAGGCAAGTTTCACTCAATACTAATTAATTTGTCTTAGCCAAAACGATGATTATGTCATTTATAAACCAGGTACTTACCTCTTTCGAATAAATTTATTTACCTATAAACAAAATAAAAATGAGTAGAATTTTATTGTCAGTAGTAGGATCAAAACACTTCTAGGAAGCTAGAAATACGAGTTTACGCCGCTCATTCACTTACCAGTTCCGTGAATATAGACTAGGTTGATTCCAAAAATTCCGTCCTAGATGTAATTTTTTGTAAATATTACTTTTTAATTTGTATCTACTATCTGATGATTTAAAAAAAAAAAATCTTTAACTTAAAGCATTGTATTATACGGGGTTAAATAACTTGTTCTCGGTATTCGATGTTTCGTATAAATATTTAAACCTCTATAAAATTTTAATTACGTTAGAATAATTTTAAAAGAGACGATGTTCTAGTTAAAGATATAGTGTAAATAAACTAATAGCAAATTAATATGTAAATAATAAAGTTGTTTATTTTTTATTATTGTTATTTTCTAACAGTTTTAACTATGCAGTATACGCGTTTCTTGTATATTTGTTTATTATGCTGAACTAATGTATTTTTTTTAACTATAATAAGTAATAAATTTCAGCAGAGTTAATTATTATCCTTTTTTGGCATAATATTTTATATTGATTGCAGTCTCGAAAAGTTTGAATCTATATTTAATGTTTTGGAATATTTGTGATTGAGACGTTGTTGTATTTAATAAGAGATTGTGCATAGATAGAAAGGATAAAGAGACACGTAGCATTGAGGTTATAAAGAAGTTACTTAATTATTTGCAGTTGTGTGAATAGTTTCAGCCTGTCCAGAGTGATTTTACGATTCTCTATTTAAGTGCATTATAGTTATTAATTCCAGTGATGGATAAAGAAACAGCTTATTCTACTGTAAAATGAAGATATTTTAGTCAATACTCATCTTAGTTATTTTTTAACATTACTTTTTTGTTCTATTTATTTAACCGTTTGCTGTTTTTATTAACTTCCTGATGTACTTAGTTCATTAATATAAAGTGTAGTTCTTTTCAATTTGAATTTTAATTTAAATGTTATAAAGCTTTAAATATTTTTGAGTTTCTCATCAATAAAATGTCTAATGAATATTAAATGTGCGGATTCCACTTAAAATTTGCTGCTCAAAGAATGATTTATAGAAAGAACGACAAGAAAGGTAAGTGAAAGAATAGGCAGATGTAAGAGGCATCTATGATGCCTTTGAATTGGTTTTTGTTTTGTATACAACTTAAGTTACAGGGATCAGCAACAAGAGAATCTCTAAATTTGATCTGGTTTTATCACTTTTGACGAAACTTCTTGACTTACTTTCTTCATCTGGTTAAAAGGAATAAACTTGTTCCTAGTAATGAAGCATCTCTTGTTGTATACAACCTAGTTTCTTCGTAGTAACAGTTGTAGTTTACCCAATTACTTCTACTGACCTTATTTGTTTCGGGTTTGTTTTAAATGTTTTTTTTTCAACTCTCGTATTTTGTTTAGTGTATACAGCTTGTATTGATAGGGATTTAAAATATTTACTTCAAAATAAATGAATTAAAAGTAAACGCTTTGAACAAAGAAGAAAAAAGTATTTTCTAAAATCTTTCTTCTGTTCTAACATTTCTTTGGAAAATTTTCGAAACGATTTACTTTTTCTATTAATATTATGTATTGCTTAAAAGAACTTCTTGTATAATACCTTCTTATACGGGACTTTTGATATGTATATGGATATACATTGTTGTTTACAATAAGTCAATTGGTTTGAAATAAGTCTTATCTAAAGTAAAATGGTTTCGGATTACATTAAGAATTCTGTACTTTAGTTTCTTTAGCGAATTTGTTTTCTGATGAATTAAGTTCTTGTTTTTCCCGTTTCTTTGTTTTTAAGTTTGCTTTTATCTTCTACCATTGCTTATATATAGGCAAAGTTCAGGATATATATGTATTTATTTAAAAATATGCACTGTGATAAAATAATTTAAAGTAAGATAAGAAATTTAAAATAAGGAATAGTATTACATTAAAACGAATAAACTTTTAGTTTTTTATATATGTATCTACTTTTTTTTGTTTCAACGAAACATTTTTAACCAGATAACATTTAAGTAAGAGTTATTTTTGGAAAAGAAAGGTTTTAGATTACGATTACATGATTGCAGGACATATAGTATTATTACTAGTATTATGTACTTTGACTTTGACACTGTTTAAAATTACCTTTATTTAACACATTTTCTTACCAAATAATCATCGTCTTTGATAATATGTTTAATGTATCTACTGATTAAATGTTGAAGTACATATTTGTATCTACTGAAAATCTACCTTATTTATTTGGATTTATTTTAAAAGTTTCTTTCTTACTCAGAATTTTAATGATTACTCTGCCGAATAGGGTTTTGTAATATTTATATGGTGATAAGGAATTTATGCGATAGGTAAAGTGTTTTCCTAGAATAATAGATCAGTGTTGGGTTCCTAAAGAGATAACGACACACTTATCGTTGATCTAGGATTAGAAGGGGAGAGGGTAAGGAGGAATAATAGCCAAAAATCAAATGATGTGCAGGTGTTTGCATTATTCATTCTGTACAATGTCTAAAGTTCTCTTTTTAATCGACGTTCCTGGAGCAGTTACTTATTATCTTTGTTACTTTAATACTTACTCCCTTTGTTATTTTAATACTTACTCTTTTCGTTACTTAAGTGCTTACTCTCTTTGTTACTTTTCCATTCTCTTCATCCCTAATCGTCGTTTGTCTTTAGAAGAACTGTTACTTGCCTAGGAGATATAGATCATCAAACGCCTTAAGACACCACTTTTACCGCATAATATTACGTATATAAAAAAGTGATATTCTCTGAACAATGATGTTTGCAGAAGTACCTGACCCAAAACATTGTTAATAATAATAATTTATAATGTATAATAAACTCTGCTCAAATAACAAACCCTATTATAGGAGAAGTACCTGATCCCAATACGTCGTTAATAACAATTTATGTACTTAATGGACTGCATTCAAATAATAATGATGTCATATTTTGTATTTATCTTATGAAATCATCTAACTGTGTGAAAATTTTGCCTCATAACGAGATATTATTTTATTACTCACGATCTCTGACCTTTCTTGACATCACTTTCACAGTTTTAACTTCATAATTACATGCTACAAATTATAAACCAATTATACGTTTTCAAAGTGTATAAATCCTTTTCGTCTCGGAATTTATTTTATTATTTGAATTATTTATTTTTCTTACTTTATAATTTGTTTTTCACTCAATCATGAAATTGTATATTTTTTTAACTTAATTCTCATGATTGTACGGAACTAATCTCGGATGGTATTTTTAATTTTTTTCTTTTTCTCTAATCACTGTAATTATTATTGTTTGTTCTTTAGCTGCATTTATTTGTTTTTACTTATTAATTATTTATTTTTCTTCGTATTATTAATTGACTGAGATTAAAGAAATCTATGTGGATGTCATCATCTTGTAGAATTGTATTAGTTTTCGAATAAAACTAAACCTGTTTTGAATTTGCAATAAGTTATAATTACAAACGAAGAATGAATGTTGTTATGAACTAATAGTTATAATTGAATAGCTTATTACATTAGATAAACATTTTGTAAAAATGTTTGATTTTTTCCTGTCTCACTTAAGCTTGGTTAGGTTTCATTGTCGCAGATTCTTTGTCTGGATTCATTGTCGCAAATTCTTTGTCTAGATTCATTGTCGTAGATTCTTTGTTGGTATTCTTTGCCTGGATTCATTGTCGCATATTCTTTGTTGGTATTCGTTGTCTGGATTCATTTTCGCTGATTTTTTATTGGTATTCTTGGTCTGGATTCATTGTTGCAGATTCTTTGTTGGTATTATTTGTCTGGATTCAATGTCCTAGATTTTTTGTTTGGATTCATTGTCTGGATTCACTGTTGCAGATTCTTTGTCTGGATTCACTGTTGCAGATTCTTTGCCGCAGTTTGACTGCTGGCTCATTCGGTAACAATGAATCTTGAATCTCTCAAAGTTAATGTCTCAATCATGAATTGACTCAATGTTACGTGACAGTAAATCTGAACAGATAAATAAATATATTCTTTATTATATAGCCAATTTGTATCGGATATAACATGTCATGTATAAAAGCAAATACAATATGAAATAGTATTTATTTATTTATTTTAAACTAATAGCGCAGTTTTTTATCTGTATAACAATAACAATAACAATTACTTATAACAATTTTAGAGAGAGAAAAAAGGTTAATAACAATGAACAGAAACAATGAAATGTAAAATAAATAAATAAAATAAAACATTAAAACTGTTAGTAGATATTATGTATCAGATAAATATTCAGATATTGAATAGTAAGCTTTATCTTTGAGCATTTGTTTTAATTTGTCAGCAGGTACAGTTTTTATTGGTAATTTTGGTAATTTTTATTGGTACAGTTTTGATAAGTAATTCAAAGAATCCCAGTGTGTACTAGGCTTTTTAAAGGTGGTGAAGGGATGGACTGATGTACTGAATTCGTCGGTTAAGCTGTTTACAGGACACTCGACAATTTGAAGGAAAACAAAATGTTGAACTTGTATTTATAAGAATGCGGGCTTCGATAACAAAAAAATTAAAGAAAAATTTATTCATAATAATCTTACTAAACGCTACCTATAGGCTTTAGAATAATTTTCTTAGTTTATACTGTTAGTTTTATTTATCAACTATAAATCGATTGTGTAAAAATATTTCACCTTCATATACTAACTTATTTTAATGAATTGTTAACTAAATATTTTATAAAGTAATTCATTTTAAAATTTTCGAATAATACGACTCCGATGTACTTAAGCGGTACAAATTCAAATCACGTTTAAATTTGGGTATATTCTATTTTAAGACGTCATTAATATATTTTTTGAATGTATGGTTTTAGCACTATACTTATAGCTGTTGAAATAAAGCTATTGTAGTGACAGAAAGGTTAATTAGAGTGAAGGAGTTAATTGGAATAAAAAAATATATACGTTCTACTCTTCAAGTCCACCTAAAAAAACCTCTTCAATTAGACAGGTTAATTAGTTTTATTAACAAATGTTATGTTAGAGATAAGAGTTAAGAGAGATCTTTATTAGAATATGTACATAGTTTAATAATATTTGTTTAATTGTTTTGCTTGTAATAATAAGGGAATAATTATAGAAACGCAATTCACGATATTATAGTATTTTAAGCAGTCAATTTAAAGTGAAAATCGAATTCAATTTACTTGGTATTGAATTGGTTAAGGGAGAAGGAGAAAGTGGATGAGCGACCAAGAGCTTAATATGAAATTTGGTTAATTGGTATGCCCAACTCAATACCACCACTGTTTTATTATCCTAAAAAAGAAGAACGTGTTTGAGCATGCCAAATTTTCATCTCGTCGTCCTCCCTTGAATTAATCCTGTCCTTCATCTCTGTTTTACTTTGTTTTAAACAGTATTATTTCACCTAAAAACCGTGTTACAACATTGTAAAAGGAAAAGACTATAATTTCGTCAAAGTTCTGTGGTATTGTAGCCTTTTGTTGATTATTCTCTTTTCAAAACATTTGGAAAATTGGGTTTTGACGAGTGAAATGTGACTGAAAACTAATTACCAAGTCAATGATAATAATCCTCTTTTGAATGTGAAAGGTGTAGTTATGTAGTTAAATTACAACGGATTATTTTTTATAAATATTTAAAATCGAAATACCCAATTGCATTTGCTTGTTAAACTTGTAATTTAGAAAATCCTAAGTACACTATAATTGGGCAAACTACGTAATGTGCAGATAATTATGCTTCCCTTTGTTGTAGTAACACAATTTTGTTAATAGTTGAAGCCTCCGGGATTCGATGTAGCCGAGAGGTTTAAAGCATTCGTCTAAAATAAGTGTGCTGTGAGACAGCGCATATAAAAGAACTTGATTGCAATAAACAGCTAAAGGTGTTGATTTAACAAAAAGTTTACTGCATTACTTATTTTATATACACTTTATTTATTTTAATGCTAGATTTTAGTTGGTTTTTACATATTTGTTACACTATACACTAACCCAAATATTAAAACCCAATATTTAAATGACTAAAATGTGCATATATATGTACGTGCCTATGCAATTAAACACATAGAATATGGTGAACAAATTAAATACTCAAATCACATTTTTTTCGAGCGTTGTAATTACAAGAAAAGTTTATGTCTTAATCTCCTTTAAAGCTATTATTAGTAAAAGAAATAAAATTTATAAAAAGCTATGAACACAGTAGTTAAAGCCTCGTCCAGACTGCCGAACCAAACAGAGAAAAAGAGCCGAGAATTGGTCTCTGCTCGTGCCCGCAGTCTTAAGTGCGCCTGCGCATCTAACTCTGGGCATGCGCAGAGACCAATGTTCGGCTCGTTTTCTCTGTTCGGTTCGGCAGTCTGGACGAGGCTTTAAATTTTTAAATATGAGATATCCTTTGTGATAATATTAAAGGAATCCTTCCCCTTTGTTTATTAGTGTCAAGTCGTTCAATTTTCTGCTGCTAGGTATCTATCATCCCTTTGATATCACTTACGGATGCCTTCTCAAGTTCTATTTCTAGATCCATAATCCAGCTAATGCTTATTTTTATCCAAGCTGTTATAAGTTTTCATCTCAAGCTGTGCTAAATTTATGCTTTCCCTGGTAAAAATAATCGAGTAATTCAAAAACTGTAAATGAGAAAGGGACACCCTTTTAAATTTTACCTCTCAAGAGTTGTCATTTTTATGTTTCTCTTTATCATCCCTTTTCCCTTTAGGAAAAGCACGAAGTTCATTTTCCCCCTGATATATATAGCAACTGATATAATATGGTTATGGAATGGTTTTGAGTGCGTCTTTTCACCGCACGAGCTTTGGTAATCGTTTTAGTAAAAGGTAGTTCTATAATTAGACTATCATTTTGATGAGGAAAGCTTGAGCGAGGTATTCGATTAGCTTTGTTAGAATGGTACGGCATTCCTAATTACGCTTTTACTTTCCTCTTCTCTTTTTCAAATTTACAGGTTTGGGTTTTCATCTAGGTTTCTGTTCAGGGGACTTTTAAACTTCCTGGTGGAATTCCTTGTGTGGAAACTTGTGTGGAATTCCAAACTATCCGCTTTCATAATTCCTTTCCTAATTATTATATTTGTCATTTTTATTACAGCAAACTAAATGAAGATAGTTCAAATGTTATCTAAGGTAAATATTTCTTTAAAAATGTTGTACTCTTTATAATCAAGAGCTACCTAAAAATTACTACCTTCTATTTTTTTTTTTTTTTTTTTTTTTTTTTTTTTTTTTTTTTAAGTGCTAATGTAATAATTCAACAGAAATTATAACAAAATGCATTATTGTTGAGCACAGTACTTAATTGTTACTGCATTATTGCCAAGATTTTTTTCATATAAAAATCGATCCGAGACAACTCAGACAAACTTTCTCATATACGAGTTCATAATTACTTTGCCCAGTTTTTTCCATTTATTAGTTTTCGTAGGTACATTTAATTATTATTTCGTCGAAATTTATCATAAAAATAACTTTTCCTCGACGGGGAATCGAGCTTCTCTTTTGTCCGCGTTTAAAGCTATTTTCTCGGGTACTAATATTTTTCCAGGGAAAACGACTAGTATCGTTATATTTTAATTAAGTATTTTTTTTTTCTTTCGAGCTTACCGAAGACAAAAGAAGCAATGTGATCATTTTGATTCACGATTTTTTTCTAAATAGCTCACAAATTGTACCATATTAAACTCAACCCTTTACACAAATTGAATAATTAATAAAAATAAAAGTTCTCGCACAAAAATAAATCGCACTTCAGATCGAAGCAAATTCAAACAATTTTACGTTTACTTCCTAGTGATATCACATTATTTGATAATTATGTGTGCTATTCATCCAAAATTGCACGCGAGAAATATACTTGTGCCTTACCACACTATTGACAATCTTTTTACTAGTTAGGGCCACGGACACTAGGCTAAGGAGCCAATGCTCAAGTTGAATATTTTTGAGGAATCATTTTACATCTGATGGCACTCATCTCTAAGGATTCTTCTAGTGGAAGAGAAAAACTTAGAAGATATTGTTAGACTTAGGAAATGTCCCTAAGTATGTTTAATATCATAAGATTGATTCTATCCATAATGGAAAATATAACTTATTACTGTTATTTAATTGTTTAATTAAAGCTTAGTCTCCACCTTAACATTGTAAAGGTTTTTATCAAACACTAAAGTTATTTTGCGTCATTGTGTTTCAGGTACTAGTCAAGAAACAGTTCCAAAAGAGCTGCCAATATCTGGTGATCCTTGGAATGAGATAGCTCTGGAACTAATCTTCACCAAGGTAGCTCCATCCTTTGTATTGAACGGAAAGAAACTTCAACTCATTAAACCACTAGACAGGGATCAGGACAACATATCTCATGTTGTGTTTCAGGTAAATATCAACAAGTAATTCAGCCGAAACTAAAACCTCAACTTATGTTGTTGAATTTCCTTGGTAGAACAGGTAGAATATTGCTAGGTACAGCTAAATTAAAACTTTTTTTGTCTTGAATTTTGGTGATTGGAGTATTGAGCATCGAAAGAATGATTTAATATAAAAATGCATACTTAACTGAAAAGTTGTTCAAGTTGTAAATACTCGTAATAATCATTCAACTGCTCTCTGCTCCCTCCAAAGGAGTATTATGTCTATAAAACTAGCACAATAAATGCCAAGTTTTTTAATACGAAATTAATCTTGAAGCACGGTTTTTTTCATACAAACAGGAGCCTAATTAGTCATGGGGTTTAAGCTAAGGTAAATTGAGATTCGATTAATTAATCTGTGTAATATATTCCTGTCTAATTATATCGATGGTATAATCTTAAGATTCCAATTTCTAACCATCATGAAAGTTGTTGATTAGATCATTTTCAGTAATTATTTAATGTTACCATTTGATTAAAAACAACTGTACCCTATGAGGAGATTGTAGATGGGTTATTGAACCTTTTATAAATAAAAAAGTTTAGTGTTAAAAATTACACGAATGCGTTATCTTTTCGTGCTTACGAATTAAGATCAAAGGAAAAAGCTGAATGGCGTATCTACATTTTTGGTCCTTAATTAGTGGGCATTATTAATTATATAGTGATCCAATTGAGTAGGATGGGCTGTGATGTTAGTGTTAGTTCATTAGGGATAATGAAACAGGTTATTTTTTATTATTATTTATTTTTTTTTTAAGAGAACTGTATTGTCCGAAGCTGGCAAGATGTGTTAAAATCTAAAAAATTAGTACGACTTGCTCTTAGTACGGCATTAAATGAATACTACTGACGCTATGAAGTCTGTAAATTAGTACTTCTAAATATAATGACGGCAGAAAACTTAGTACAACTAGTGCTTAGTAGCTGGCAGAAATCCTGCATAAGACCTCTTCACAAGTAAGACTTCACTCCTGCATAAGACTTGTTCACACGTAAGGCTCTTCACTCCTGCATAAGACCTCTTCATACGTAAGGTTCTGCACTCCTGCGTAAGGCTCTTTACACTCAACGAACGATGTTTTATGGCATTTTTGTTCATAAAATATTCTAAAAATTACTTCTTTCTCTAGGGGTTAGGATTTTTTGTCATTTTAGTTAGCTACAGCCAAAACTTTTAAATAAAATTATTTAAGTTTTAATTATTTAGTTTGTTTTTTAAGTAACCATTTATAAATAATACATAACTTATATCCTAGTAGTTAGATTGAAAATATAAATATACTCTAGTTGAGCATTTGAGCTTTAAATGAACTAAAGAGGATTTATTGCTCAAATCCATAAATATTAATTTATCAGACCTTTCCCTCCGGCAATCTTACCAATATATAAGTGATAATTATAGTATGCTATATTAATAGTAAGAGCTAATTGTCTCTTTTATTGCAAAATACACATTTACGATGCAAAAATAATCTTTAAAGCACAAACTTTTTTTTTTAAAAAAAGTACGGTCAATATGGTAGATGACATAATATGTAATCTCACGACTCTTATGACGATATATTTTACTAAAAAGTGTTTAATTTTTATTTTGTTTCTTGAGATTTTAATTATTATTAATTATTGTTACAGTTACAATGTACCATCCGAGCTACTGGGAAGAAGAGAACTATTCCTGTTATTGTTAGAGTTACTGATATCAATGATAATGCGCCCATGTTCCTCGCTACTCCTTACCAAACAACAGTATCTGAGGTAAATATTTCTCTGTCTTAATCGTTATATATTTTCATATCTTTCTACATTAGAAGTGTAAATCTCCGTGATACATATAGTACGTTTCCATGATGTTTAATACAGTTAGTGGGGATCCGAAGTGTCCATGGCATTCTAGATTCAAAGCGGATTTAATACGATTGAGATCCAGATACGATACACTAAATTCTGCGATCGTATCTGGCTCGAATTATATGGAAACACCTAATATGTAAGTAATTATGTGCTATAGGCGCTTGAAAATGACTCAAAGCAGAGTCGAACTATAGCAAAAAACATATTGGAAAATTTGTTTATATTACAAACCTAAACGCAAGTAACACAAATATTGAATTATTAAGGGATCTCTACATCTTCAATTTAAAATTTAGTTATTGTAACAGTGATGGGATGGGTAGAGAATAGGTTATGCATAGTTATGTTATTGGCAAGCGCTAGCATAATAATAAGACGTAGTAAGCAGCATTTAATTGTTTCTCAATAGAATCAATTGATTGGAGGATTATAATTTTTTTATCTTTACAAAAGTAATTTTATTCAATTCAAATCAATAATTAGTTATTATATAATTAATCAACCGTTTCGGTATTGTTTGATCATAAATAAATTTAAAATATTTTAATAAATATTTATTAATTATGCTATATCTATTACTATGTGTACTTTTACTAACGAGATCATTAATAATATTAGTATTTACTGTCGTGAAATATAAATATGCTATTATTATGTACCTACTATAAGAAAAAAAAGAAAATGCATTGTGAAATAGAGCATTAATAAAAGTTGACGTGTTAGTTGAAATATTTATAGTGGACCCGTTATGTTATCAATATTAATAAGAGCGGGTTGTTTAATTAATTGAAGCGAGCGAAACTAGTTTCTCTGCAGTGGATATTATTTTTATACTTTTTAATTAATGCATTTTAATTTGCGATTAAAGATGAAATAATTAATGCTTTTGAAAACTGCAAGTTTGCACGTAATCCTATAGTTATTTTGTACGATCACTAGCTCTTAAGCCCGTGGCAACGATCTTAATTTTATAATTTAAAAAAAAAAAATGTAAAATTGAGTTAATTAATGTAGATTTTTTATTTAGATGTTGTTATATCTATTTGAAGACCAATAAATCAAAACAAGCATTTATTTTTATTGGAGTAAATTTTGCCTTAGCTTAGAAATAACGAATCATTTAGGGGTGCGTCGTCGTCGGGACACTAATCCATTATATAAAGGATGTTAAGATGATGGCCTTATAGATATCATTTTTGTATAAACGGACAAATGAACCGATGGCCCGTTAATTTAATTGAACGGTCGTTCTTTGCCACAAATAAAAATTATTCAATTTGGACTATTCCAACAGTATAATCTCAAGTAAATGTGAAACAAACGAATAGGATGACAAACGTACTGGATCTTGAACCAAGGGCCTAAATAAGGGATCGGTAGCCAAGTTGTTTTAGGTGAGAGGAGTGTTTAACCACCTTAAAGTGGTATTGAACATTGTTAACTTGAGGTGGGTAACATTTTTTCAGGTGAAAGGAGTGTGCAACCACCTTAATGTGGTTAAATACTCCTCTCACCTGACACAACTAACACCTGAAGTTGGTTAACAATATTTATCCACTAACAGTAGTTAACCACTTTAAGGTGGTTATACATTCCTCTCACCAGACACAACTGTCCCACCGCTGCCATGTACTCCTCATATCTTGTTCATAGCCTTAGGAGGTGTTCTTAACATTTATTTCCAAATTTGTGAACATAATGAACTTTTCTTACTTGCCAAATCCTGCTATTTTCATTAAAAAGTAGATATTTATATTTTCAATTTTCCCCTTTAAAAGTCAGTTCTATTGTTTGAAAGTAATCATTTTCAGGATAAAAATTGTTTTTCTATTACTTAAGTAAAAAAGTTAAAAATTTGACTTTTATATTTTTTTTAAAGATTTTTGTTTATTTTTTCCCCTGTCTCTCTCCCTCTCTTATAAATTCAAATAAAAAGTCCTTTTTTCATTGACAGAAGAAAAACCTATAAAATACTTTCAAGTGGTTCCAGGAATAAAGGCTGGCTTTATCCATGCTTAAACAGAATTAAAGGAGGATTAAAAAAATTGAGATAAAGAGATGGAAAAATAAAAAGAAAAGAATAACAAGTTTGAAGGTAAAGTGAATGAGGGGTCAAAGTAATGACCAAAGTTTATAAACTACTCTTAATGCCAAACAGATTATTAACGACAAACAATATAAACAATTTTTTAAAAAAGTTTTAAATTAAAAAATATAAATTTGTAAATACTACTTGAACTATAGTTTCTATCCTTATCATATACGAGTACATAATTACTTGGTCCATTGTTTTCCACTTTTTAGATATTTCGAGTTTTTATGCGGTTACATTCAATTATTATTGACTAGCCGTTATGCCCGTGATAATGGGCAGAATAAAATATGGTCAAAAAATTTAAATAGATATTTACTGTTTAAATAGTAAGTTTTATGCTCGTAGCTTCAGTGCAAGGTGGTGGCTCAGTGGTAGAGGACCCGCCTCATGTGTTGGAGGTCACTGGTTTAATCCCAGCTTATGGCGCATCAATTTTTAACGTTATAAATCATTTAGAGGTGAGTTGTCGCCCGTCGCCGTTGCCGTTGCCCGTTGTCGGGACACTACTCGATTATATAAAAGATAATTTTATCAAAAAATACAGTATAAATAATTCCTCCCTGACGAAGAATCGAACCCGACCTCTTACCCATTTCAATTATAAAATTATAGCAGTTTTTCATAAAGTTTATATTCATATTGTGAAATATTTTATTGAAATCGTCAATAGTTTAGGCTCTTCGCTTCTTGGAGATGACAGATGACACACATCATTTTTATAAAACTTTATAAATTCAGTTCATTTTAAATTTTGCGTTGATGCTTTCATCAATGTTTATTGCGCTCTAAGTTTTATTTTAAGATTTATAAATTTTAGCCTAATCTTGATTTTGAAGTGCGTTGCTTTAAATCAGTGGCTTTTGACTTCATCCAAAAATTTATATTGTTTAGCTTTCTCTTGTACCAGTTGCTTTTACAGGGAAATTTTTAGTTTCAGCTTGAGTTAACTATAAAATTGTCTGCTTTATTACTTGTTACAGATCTTAATTATCTTAATTTCTAACCTTATTAGATTTTATTTAGTAGTTAATTCATTAAAGGATCCTTAATTTAATTATATTCATAAATGATATATACACAATAAAAGAACCCTTTGGTAATAAATATCAACAATATGAATATAAAATAAATTTACTTGTTTAGGCATGGAAGTCTTATTACTTACTATACATATAAGGGTATGTAGTATGTATTTACAATTGTATACTGCAATGGAATGCTATTGATACTTAATGACCTGTACCTTAAAGATATCTCTTGCTGTAATACAGTCCATCCGTATCATATCTCAATTAACGTTGATAGAGATGTAAAGACAGTCAAACATTTCTTTGTGTAACGAACAATAATATTCAGACTTTAATTAATCTGTGGTTCGTAAAAAAAAAAAGAAGAATAATCTTTAATTAAACAAACTAATTTAAAATAGATCAGGAAATATGATCAAGAATTTATTGAGCTGATTGGTTTAAGGAAATTAATTACTAAATCAAATTTATAATGAGTCGATAGAAATTCGCTTGAGTATAAATTAATTTAAGATATAGCGGTCAATGTACCCTTCCCCTTTTGTTATGTTACTATAATAGATAATATTATAGCAATCTTTAGATTGTAGAATCATTATGCTAACACTAAGATCGTCTACTTTACATTGTGTTATATTATATTAGCGCTATTATAGTTCTTTCTTAGCGCCACCTCGACCTTTGTAAATTAGTACACCGTTAGATTTTTGTCTTCATTGTCATTGTACAGCATATTGAGGTGACTTGACTCTGTAAGAATTATTATAATAGAGAAGGAGAAGGGATTAAAAAAGGACATAAAAGAACCACATTGACAATAGGGTAGAGGTCACAACATAAATATATCAGTATTAAGAGCGTTAGAAAATAGAAAAAGTAGGCTATCTATGTGTTATTTAATTATTATTTTAATGGACTACAATTTAATTTGTTTAATAATTTAAATCATCAAAACCATTATTTTAATAAAAATAAATTCTACAATTTTACCATGAATAATACACGTACTACTTCGATTTTTAGATGCACTTTTTTGCCGGTTTTTACATCGCAAGATCGGAATGTGTTAACAGATCTAACAATCTTTTTTTCTACGAACTCTTCTCTCAAGAGTACTACTGACATCTTTTTGTTTCCAATTCACTGAATTTTTGCCGTGATTTCAATATTGGGACCTCTTTTTTTCAATAATTTTCAGGAATTTTAACGTTTTTAATTTTTGGTGGAAGGGATTCCGTTTGTACCTATATATTTCTTGTTAGCTTCAAAATTTATTCTCAAAATCCAACCCTCCTACTTCTCTGCCAGCATGATCTCTGTCTTACATCTAAATAAACATTCAAATACATATTACCTCTGCCTAAATTTGATGTCTAAACAAGTTTTTTAAAAAAGATAACGGAAGATTTTTTCTTTGAAAAAGTTTGCTTTTTATATTCCACGCATTAATGTTTTTTTCGGGATGTGTCTTATATTCGAGGGTGTCTTATATTCTATGCAATACGGTATATGTATAATAAGAGTTTTAATATTATGTATAAGTAAGTACAAAAATACCAAATGGCTAGGGATTAGAAATTTATGGAGTAACATTTCTTTACGACAAATTAATGTACACAAGTAGTGGTTTTGTTATAAGATCCATTCTATCTCATTTTTATTTTAAAAAACAACGTAGTTTATGTTATATTTAAGTAGAGCTGTTTCAATGCAAATTTTTAGGAGTTTGTAAATTGCTTACTTAAGGGGTGGAAAGATAGCTGAATTGAAAAGAAGAAGTAGGTATTTATTTTTGTCAGTATTTGAATTTAAATAATAATTACATTTTACTTAGAATAAATTGTTTAGAACCTATCTTGTGTTTTATGAATTTCTACACAATAGCATTTCACTCTGATAAATGTGTAATTTATTATTTTTTACTGAAAAATTTCAATTTACAAAGAACATTGTTGTATATTTATTATAATATCAATATACATTTTTTATTATATTTTATTTATAATCAAATATAAAATAAAAAAAATTGGNTATATATAGATTTTAAAAATATTGTAAAATATAAAAACTCTTTTAACAGCTTTTTATATTCTTTGCGAAAGAAAAACTATAAATTGTTATTTACTATAGATAAAGGTGCTTTTGTTCAACCAATATTGTTTCCATTTTTTCTTTCAAAATTATTAAGGTTGCTTTTTTTCTAAACAATACTTTACTTAGTACAATGAACTTAATAATTGGTATAGTTAATAATTATTTTATTACAGAGACAGATAAAGTCGAGTTTGAATATTGTACTTACGTCTTTCTATTATAGCGTGTTGATTAAATATTATTTAATTTTATATTCTACAATAAAGTTTATAATAAATATTAAAACATAATAGGTGTTGCATAGGATTTTTATAATAGTCCTGAGGCAATAGGTCAATATTGTTTTGAGGTCATATGTATTGAATATACATACTATTGTTTATTATAAAGTACCTCACTATTACCTTAAACCGATCTAATGTGTACTATGTAACCTGTGAAGTCATTATTTTTTATTGTCTTCTCTTTTATTTTGTTAATGGTCAGTGTGATAAAACAGAAAAAAAATTACAAAGGAATTACACGAAAGCTTTTTACTTAATAGTAAAAATACTAGTTTTGTGGTTTTCCAGATTTAATAATCTGTTGTGTTTTATTGGCTATAAAAGTGCTAGTAAAAGAACAGTAATATTTTTATAGCAGTAAAGCTTTCATTTAAGGATATATGGAATGGTCAGAGAGAGGGGTCAATATCGAATCAGGACAAATTATGAATCTCATCTGGCGTCTCAACTGTATATCGTCCAAGATGGTAGAATACATCTTGTATCTCCTCAACGAACTAAAAAATCGCATGGATCAAGGCTTTTTAACTCCCAGGAGATAAAAGATAGACCTAAACTGAAATGGCTAGATGATAGAGAACTTGAAAATATCGACATATTTTTTTTAAGTAGTAATAGTTTAAATAATAGTACAGTATAGATTGTTTATAATGGCACTTCTTTAGATTGTTACTCCCCTATGTTTTTTAGGATGTAATTGTTTATAATTTTTTATACATTTCTTTGTTCAAATTATATATTATAATTTGTTCTTTGTTTATAAATTTCTTTGTTTATAAAATTCTTTGTTTATCTTAGCAGGTTTAATGACCTACTAAGATAAAGGGATGTGTAGCCCAATCACACTAGTTTCTATAACGGGAGTAACATTCTAAAGAAGAACATTCCGCACACCTACTTTAGATTGTTACTTAACTGTTTTTTTTTTTTTTACAAGGAGAGTAACAGTCTAAAGAAGTGACGTTTTTATCATATAATTTCGAAATAATGTGTATTGTTGTATGTTATTCCACATTAAATTTAAATAATTTTATTTAAATTTTTATTAAAGCAAATCTTTATAAAATTTGGACCAATTATTAAAATAATCACGACTGGAGATGATTTAAGTCTTAAATTTTTCGTGGTAAACTATATTTTCAAAAGTGCTCATCTGATGCTACTGGCTGTATTACTACACCTCAAAAACGATTAAATTACGTATATAGTGAGGTAGAGTTAAAAATTACTCAAAAAGAGTAATCTACAGAAATACACAATCTCACACTAAATTGTCTTAGCTTTAATTTATATCCTATCATATTTCACGAGCAGCGCAATTATCGAGTAGGTATAAAAGGAAATTTCTTACTTCTTGTTCCTGCTTATTTTTTTTCCAAATTCATTTCTTTCTTTCTAAATGCATTTCTTTCTTTCTTTACTAAAGGGATTTTAAGGATTGATTAAAATGGTCGGGACCGTGAATGAACATTCTCAAAGAAAAAAATAAATTATACCTTATTTATTTGGCTTCTCTTCAACATTGAGGTGTCGAGGAAAGCTCAAGTGTTTTCTTCCTTCCTCGGTCTATCGACGAGGATCTAGCATGTGGATGGCGTGAGATTCCTCTCTGGATCATGGTGAATGTTTGTCTATCCACGTTATACGTTATTCTTTTTGTCCTCTTGGATCTTCTCCCTTCTCAACTGATGGCTTTTAGAATTATAGTTGCAGAAGGCTTCTGAGTAGTGGCTCGGTCTCCATCCTATTAACATGTCCGAACTGAAGATATCAAGAATATAATAATCAAGAAGATATGAATTCGAATCTGGCTTTCCTTAGTCAAAGATCAAGTCTCACAGCCATATGTCATACTGGTGGCACAAAAACAAATATCTATTAAATAGTTGGTTGGTTTGACTGAGATTTTGTGGTACCACTTCATAATTATGACTAGAGAGGTTAATAAAATGTAACACAACAATATTGTCATCACAATTTTTAATAATAAATAGACGCGTTTCGACTTATAACATCAGTATGCGTGTTAACTTAGTAAGAGTAAATACTGTACTAAGCTAACTATTTTACAAAAAAAAAAAAAAAAAAAAAAATGTTTACCTGGAATAACACCTTCTTCCGACTTGGATCTCAACTCCATACCGCCTTACCTTTATCCTTCCGTAATCCGCTACCCAAGAAAACTAAAATCCGTCTCTTCAACACCAATGTTAAGACAGTGCTGATGTATGCAAGTGAGACATGGCGAGTAGATGCTAAAATCACCTCTCAACTGCAGGTTTTTGTAAACCGATGTATTCGGCGCATCATGGATGTGTGGTGGCCAGAAAAAATCACAACTGAAGAGTTATGGAGAATTACTGGACAGGCCCCTATGGATAGACAGATCCAAGAACGGAAATGGAGATGGTTGGGACACACCTTGAGAAAACCTGATGGAGCCATTGAAAAAAAGGCTTTGGAGTGGAACCCACAGGGTGCAAGGAGAAGAGGTAGGCCGAAAGGGACATGGCGAAGAACAGTGGAAAAGGAGGCTGGACAAATTGGAAAATCCTGGGGTGAACTCAGGAACCTGGCTATGGATCGAGATGGGTGGCGGATTCTCCTGGATGCCCTATGCTCCTATAGGAGTAACAGGAACTAAGTCAAGTAAGTCAA
>KZ651264.1:266129-281748 GCA_001010745.2 Gerris buenoi | reverse complement strand
TATATATATATATAAAATTTAATAAATTATGTATTTTAACCTTGAGTCAACTATATTTTAAGGTCTGTTCTTAAAAAGCCTTTAGGGTATTTTTATTTTTATTTACAAGCTCCCGCACTTTTATTTTACAAGTTTTCAGGCCACCCATACAAATTACTTATTTGATATAAATTTAAATAGATTAAAAATTTATACAATTTGTGTAGTAAAGAAAAGGTTAGTATAAAAATAATCTTAAACTTTTCAGCACAAAAAACGATAAAAAAGGATTATAAAAAAAATTCGTTTCACATCTAATTTAGTTTATAAAATAATCGTTTGAGGCGCCGATCTTTATTTCTGTCTTTAAGATATACTTTTTTTTATTTTTTAAAGTATCGTTTAACTCTCACTCACTCCTACACCCAATCATGTACTTTTGTATGTAAAAAAATGAACTTACGTTATTAGTCTAAGAAAATAACCGTAAGATAAATACATATTAATAGAAGTATATAATATGTAATTATCTTTTCAGGATCCGTTGTCTCGACAGTCCGACAAGGACCATTATTGCCACTCCTGTCTATTCTTTTATTTCTGAACGGACAACGAAAACCGGAAACGAAACGTAAATTCTACTTTAGATATTTATGTTTGGGGCTTATTAAAGGTGTTGTAGAAAAATTTACACTTTTCTTTTCTAAACCCTCCTCTTCCCAAAAAAATAATCATAATAATGCTCAAAAAGTGATCTTCCTTATTACTACATATATGTAGTGGTTAAGATCTTTCTTTCAAATTTTTAAAACTTAAAATAGTGACAAGGATGAAAATTGCATTTTTTCTTCTCAGGACGTATGAGGCCTTATTGGATTTGAAATTATAAAAACAACACAATTATTGTTACACTGCGGGCTTATCTTTCTTTTTTTTAATTAAATTTTGAGGAAAAATTTTAAAGGTACTTTTTCCACCAAGCTAGTTTTGTGCTTCGAGAGAACACTTGTGAATCGGTAGTAGTGGTTTGACTGGAAGGACGAACCACTTGTTCGAACTTAGCAATCAGTTCATAATCAGGCCCTAACCCCATGGTGGAGAGTTCCAGCCACTTTCCATCATTATATTACAATGTACATCATGCCTGTACTTGTATCGCCGTCGCCGAAGTTGCGCGAAGCGCACCGATCCGGCTAGTACTTAATAAAACAAACCGACTTCTATTGTGGTCTATTTTTAACTACTTTATAGAAGAATGAGATATTTCCTCGATTCAATGGAATAGGAATGTCACGTGAACGATTACTCTGTATAGCAAATATGTGGCATGATCTCACCTTCTACTCGTACTTACTTCATTTATTATTGCAATATTTACCGTGAAAGTTCTGTGGGAGTTAAAATAACATCAGTACAGTATTATCTTTTGTTATTCTCATTAAGTTATTTAAACCATTGTCATTACCATATTATCTTAGTTTCCATTAATTTGTTCTCTACACAAAGTAGGCAGTTGCCTTCACTCTTCCGAGTTTGGGCTTCCTGGTTACACCCTTTTGCAAAGGCTAATGTTGCATTGTTTTACTGTTTATATTTAATGATCTCTTATCTTATGGATTTTGTATTTTTTCTTAACTGTATCGGGTTTGTTTATTTTGGAATTAAAGTATTTTAAATAATATAAAAGAATGATTAGTTGTCAGATAATAAGAAGAAATAAACTATATTTTAGTTGGTTATCTTAAAGGGTTTTAATAAACTGTCTCTTCACGTAAAATAATTTTTTGTAAGGTCAATATCTATACCGATTATGGAACAAAATTAGTGAAATTTATAGTTGAAAATATTCCTTTTGGGAAAGATTTGTTTTTCTTCTTAATTGTGATTCTAGGAGATAGCGTGTAAAAAAGTGAATGACTAACATAAAGCTTGAATTTTGTGTATAAGTATTTTGTGTATTAATCTTTTGGTGCTCTTTATTAATTTGGGTTAATTAATTTCTGTGGGACAAGACTTAGCCATTAGCTACTAAAGAAATAAACTGGTCAAAGCGATGTGCAGCAAATTTTGACGGACAATGTTATTTTCATGACCTTGAGGATAAAATTAGTTGGTATTTAAAATAAAAGGTTTATGATAGTTAGTCACTCGTTAGGTGACCACTTCGATTTGAGGAAATATTTAAATAACACATCAAGTGACAAACTGACTTGAATCAACTTAATTATTTGTATAGCAACCAATTTTGAACTCAGAATCACTGCCGCTCTCCGCTTTAAAAATAGCTTACGGTCAAGCTATGTCCCGCGCAAACATAGCCGACAACATATTCTTCCAGGGCATCAAAAGATTACATTATACGAAAAATTCAAGCTTAATGTTAGTCAATCAGTTTTTTTGCACGCTATCTCCTTGACTATGTGTGATACTAAAGATGTGAGTGAAAGTACAGTAAATAATTTCATAATAAAATTGCTCTTTATCCTATGACATAAGTATTTAAAATGGCCAAATCCAGCCTGTATTAATCAATTTCTTCTGGGATTCCACTATATTAACTGACTAATTTAAATAACTTAACAAAATAATTTTTTACTTAATATTATTAAGTTCCTCATAGAATCATTAAAATAGTTAATTCTTATGATTAAGTTCATGCTAGACTCAATTTTGCCAAATCAGCCAATTATTATAGAGGAGGATTTCAATAAAGAGGTTATTATCGCACTTTCTCACAGTCAATATTTTATATCTGACATGACAACGCTGTTTCATGTTACAGTTACGTTCTCACTCACCATTTTACCATGAGATCGTAAAAAGTAATTTGTGGGAAATTCATTGCATATTTCATTATGTAATTAATGCTTATGTTATTTTGAGAGTACAGTTTTCTTTAATTATAGTAGTATGAAGGATGGATATATCTATTTATTGTGCATTATTTTTAAAAAAATGTAGACTACGGTTTCATTGTCTGGATGTCTGGTTAATTCCAGACTAAGTTAACGGATGCCAATTTCTCCATCCTGGTGCATTAATTCAGAACGACCTGAGGGTGATTAGTGTCCCGTGTGCAAGGTTGTTTTCATGTTTCACGTTGTTTGTTGCTATTAGCCGTATCAAGTCGGTCCAAGGTGAAGTCCCCGTGCTTAGTCCAAAGCCCCGCCCTCACACTTTGGCACGCCAAGGCTTCTCGCTTACCCAAGACTGCACCTTACTCTGTCATGTCCTCTATTATACAACTGCGAGCCGCTAGTAGATCGAGAAACCTTTTTTTTCTCTCTAAATGAGTTTGAGTTGCATTTTAATTTATAAAAACTGCATTCTCCGTTAGAGAGACGCACTTGTCGGCGGTTATCTTTTATTGCCGCGTTGAAAATACGAAGCACGTGTCAAGAAAGAGACAAAACCAGATTCCTTTTTGTATTTATTTACATCATCCTAGATTCTTAGACTAATGATGTCACAAGACTCCTTTCTCTTTCCGCATGCTTTCTCATTGCCCGAGTATAATATAATGTTATGATTTTGTCATTTTTCTCGTCAATGTTTTTTTTTGCTACGATCGAAATATATTAATGTTCGTTGATATTAATACCGACACAAATATTTAATTAACGCCTTTTATATAACAAGAATTGTAAGAGAGCCTACTACGCGAATTTATGCACCAAGCTGGAAACGGTTAAAGATTCGAAGGGTTTTTGGGAGATTATAAATATGTTGAAAGGTCACAAACATAATACGGTCAACAATATCAGTTTGAACGACTGGGTTCTGCATTTTCAGACATTACTGAATCCCTGTCCTCACCCTAATCCAACATTATTTGCTGAGCCATTAATCTTTTCGACAAGCTTCGACCGTAGGTTTTCTCTGGAAGAGCTGGACTTAGTTTTATCTAATTTAAAAACCAACAAAGCACCTGGGAACGATCGAATCCCTTATGAATACTATAAAAACGCTCCTNACTCGTTTATGGTTAGTTGAAAATTATACAGTGAACATTGAATTAGGTGTAATCTAGTGTCAATTAGCTGACTAACTATTATAAAATATATTATTAAATTGTCTTATTAACAAAAGTGAACTCTCAATCAAATTTAAAGATTAACTTATGATATTTTATTTATATTATTATATTATTTTTATGTTTACTTGCTGACTCTGGCAGACGGCTTATGCCCTGTCAAACATTTGCGGAATTATTTATTGTATTCGTAAATTATGTAAAATAAAGCATTTAAAAAAAAAAAAATAAAAAAATAACAAGAATTGTCTATTCTCAGTTCTGTTATGATTTCTTAGGGTTGGTTGTGCATAAATAGCTTTTTTTTTTTTAATTATTACTTCTTAGAGATAAATTTGAGTCTTTGAGTTTTAATCACTTTCAAATTTGACCTTATATTAATTAAAGTTATTATTTTAAAAGTTTATCATCCACTTAAATTGTACGACCACTCTGTGCTTACCACTAGTGGTTGAAATCCAGCTTTGAACAATAAACTAACTTCAATGGAGAGATGTCTCTCTTCTCTTTCTCCCCATGTATAAATCAACTAAATTAGTTATGGTTGAGTAGCATGATGTAACTAATGTTATTAGTATGTTTAATTTATGCTTATTACTTCTTAACTGGTTTCCTACCTAAGAACATGAGATTGGACGTACTTATTTCATATAATCTTAGTTTGAATTCATTCGAGTGAAAACGCTCAAGTGAAGGTACCTTAACCCTGTCCGTACTTGACAAACTGGTACATAACTATGTACCGGATGTTCCCTGCCAACAAAGACGTATGACTTCCCCAACAGTCAAACAACTTGTGATACAATCTAATGAACAAGCATAATTGGGTGTTTATAAACGGTTTTAATCCTTTCATTTTTAGTCGGTTTTTCGGAGGTATTATTTGTTTGTGTTATTAGTTGCGGCATATAAATTTAATAATATTCTGCCAATTAGTGTGGCACATATTTCTTCTCGCCCTATTTTATAACCTATATAATTGTCAAATTTATTTTACTTTCGCCCTATTTTCATAACTGTTTTGATTTTATACATGGATTTAAGTATCAATTTAGCAAAATTTAAAAAAAAGCAGATGGTTGAAATTAATCTGGGGCTATCTGTGGAATACCTACTTATTACAAATCATCGAAATATTTTAAAAATCAGATGAGTACCTACTTTTGGAGGTATATGTGTAACTAAATGGATTTTTGTGCCCATGTGGAAAAGAAACAAATGGGCTCAGAAGAGTGGAACTTGTCGGTCTGTTGTTTTTGCGAACCAACATATCTTAAAAACTTCTCGTCCAACTTTAATAAAATTTGGATTGTTGGTAAAAATACTCTGCCAATTAATGTTCTCAGCAAGTAGGATGAACTAATGAAATAAAATATACTTAATTTAAAGAGCATTAGTGTGAGATTCAATCGTCGCAATCAGAAATAAAATCGGCCACATATTATAGAATCTATGGCCATTCAAAGACAAAAATGGAAAAAAATAAAACCAAAAAATAACAAAATTATCACCATCTAAGGTACAACCGATGATGATTCGACAAAAACTCATAGGACTAAAGTTGTAGATCTTTTAAAATCAGTTACCACTTGTGTTATCCATTTTCTAGTACGACTTACCGTTTAGCTGCAATAAGCCCTCAAACCAGCTTAAAAATCAAGTCGGCCATTTTTATTTTTTTAAGGGTGGAAGGAGGGGGAAAAGTGAACTTTTTATAATTATTTTGGTTCACAATGTGGACGTTGCGCGTCGAATGGCGCAAACCGCAAGTCTCTAGCTCTTCTGGAAGTGGGTAAACATTAATGTCAGTCAGTGAGTCAGTGAGCCATGCGGCTTTGTAGTATAAGACATATTAATTTAGTACGATTTGAAGTGCGCAGAAGGTTGAAATTAGGCAGGTGCTATCTGCAGGCTACTTTCGACAAACCATAAAAATTTCATAAAAATCAGATGATTACTTTTAAAGATATGGCTGAAAATAAATGTATGTTTGTGTGCATGTGGAAGATAAACAAATAAGCGCAGAAGGTTGAAACTTATATGGGACCAACAATGGGCTAAGTATGACCTACCACCCAAATTTCATTAAAATTGGACGTGTAGTTTTTAAGATATGGTGGTTCGCAAATATTTGTGACAGACCGACAGACCGACAGACCGACAGACCGACAGACCGACAGACCGACAGACAGACACGGAACCAAAAATGTTCCCTGATGTCTGAAACGGATTTCTGTCTTGGAATTTTTGAAATCGGAGACCTAAAATTTTTTCGTTCTTCGAAACGATCACATAGCTTCCGTTACCTTCGGTAAGCTCGGAAGCAAAATAAATTAGGTTGTATATTTAGCCTATTGTTAGTACCATATAAGTTTCAACCTTCTGTTTCATACATATATATATATACATTTATTTATATATGTATACCATTTATGTATATCTATATCTTTAAAAGTACTCAACCGTTTATTGAAAAATTTGGATTCTTTGTCGAACGTAGCCCGTTCGTAGCACTAGATTAATTTCAACCCCCTGCACTCATTAAATATTGCTAATTGGATTCTTTTACTCGTGTTCTCAAAATAATTTTGACAATTTTTTTCATGAAGTGAACAATTAAATTAATTAAACAAGTAGTGGGTATGTAAAAGCATAACATCAATAAAATACGTGATAGGATGAAAGGAAACTATTTTCCACACTGATTGGCTTCTATTTTAAATTGTCATATAATTTTAATGTGTAAACATTTTCAACTTGTGATTTGGAGCAACGATATTTTAAGACATAATAGTGTCGTATGAGAGAATACATTTTCTTTTACAAAGTTAATTAGATTCTTTCAAATGATACTTCTCAGTCTAATAAATTTACTAATTATGACGTATTTTCTTCTTCTTCATTACCTGGAAAAAGGAATTAAGGACAAACATAAACTGAAAAATTTAGGTCAAGAATAATGAAGTCTACATTGTAGAATCTGTATCCTTCAATATTTACAAAGTTTGAAGGATATATTTTTTTACGAAAATTTATAACCCCCTTTTTATCCAAACTTTAAATTTTCTTATAAATTTTATTAAATGCAAAATGCTTATTATTTTTAAAGGATAGATAGAGATAAAATATGAACTTTTTTCCTTGATATTCCTTTTTTTTGCGTGGTTTATTTTTTAATATTTTAAATAAGGGCCGGATGAAGGTGGGGAGTAAAGGCTTCATCCCAAACTGTAAATGGACCAAATGAAGCTTCATCTAATTGGTCTTTCACTCTATTTAAAGGACTTAATAAAATTCTCTCTCCGTCCTCTGCCTTTCTTTTTCCCTCTCCCGTTTCCTGTTATAAAATTGATTATTTTTCATTCGATAAAAGGTTTTCTTCTCGGAAAATAGCTTCCTTCTTTAATGTAGATGATAAGAAGACATCAAAAGGTTATCAATGAGAAATTTTACATGAAAGAAGTTGGGGAAAGGTTGAAATTCAACAGCCCTCTTTTTCGAATTAACTATTATAATATTCTTGTACGGTAGAGTGAGTGCAAGTCCTTTTTTTGTCGAAGGAATTTCTAATGAGCGATCTCGTCTTCTGCAGCGTTATTCGTTAATTAGTCAGACGAAGGACTTTTTCGTGCTCATTCTTCCCTCTCTTAATTATTATTTGTTTTTATCCATTTTTCCGGTCTTGAATAAATTTTTCCCTTCCGGTTTTTCTTTTCACTCTAAAAGTCAAAGTTGAAAAAACCGACGTGTTAGTGGCGTTAATTGAATCTAGTTTGCATTTAAATCTATTATTGAAGCGAGCTATTTACATTCAACAAAATACACATTTTGTCTGTCAGTCTGTTAGTCTGTCAGTAACGTGGATACTTGTCCGACGATAGCTTGAGTAAAGGTTGACAAATTTAGCTGAAATTTGGTATGCATGTTCCATTTACTAATGCTAAGGCTATGTTTGCTGGGCAGAGTTATCCGTCTTATTGTTCGCGTGTAATGCTCGCATAAGCGTGATCTTGAAATTTAAAATTGGAATTTTACAACGGGAAAAGAATTTCTACCTTCATCTATTCGTTGAGAAAACATATTTTTTAAATAAATGTTTTTAAATAATCAAATTACAATTATCAATAACTACGGGAGACATACAGAGAAAAATAGTTTTTTTTCTCTGTATGTCTCCCGTAGTTATTGATAATTGTAATTTGAATTATTTAAAAATTTAATCTTTGGGTAGTAAGAAAACTACCAAAAACTTAAAAATTGAATAAATGTTTTTAATAATACTAACAGCGACACCGCTATGAAGTGATACAGTTTGCTATATCCTTTGAATCGGATCTAAACGACCTAGGAGAGAAAACAACATTCTTACCAATATCTTAAGTTCTAACGTAACGATTTAAACTTTGTATACATCGTCTGAAGTCTGAATAGTACAGTAAAATTAGGCTAAAACCCAAACATCCAAAAAAAAAGTTCTACCCAACGCCAAATTGTTCTATGCCCTCTTCGTAGTAAGTGATAAAAAGTTGCACGACTTGCAGCGTCGGGTTTGGCCGGGAGGGGGGAGGAAAGGGTAAAAAGGTATTTTTAATCGTTTTGCGCAAATATCTCGAAAACTATGAGGTTTAGCGCTAACTTTGTTATATACAAAATTAATCTACATAAAATTTTGAACAGAAATGGACTTATGCATTTTTGTGTTAAAGTTAAAGATTACGGAGTTATGAAGCTGTAAAAATAGCACTATTTTCCATTTTCCTGGAAACGTTTTGGAAAGATTTTTTTTATTACAGTTAGGGTGGTGAGGCTAAATTTGCAGCTTCGAAATTGCTGTTCTAAAATTGGCAGTTTTTCCAAAAAAAATTGAAATTTTAAATATTGCTCTTGTTTCGGGCCCAATATCGGCATAAAACCGCTCACCTACGAGAAAAGCCATAAGAAACGAAGTTTTAGTAAATTTATTTGGCTTTCAGACAAGCACAAAATGAAACCTGTAGACGAAATAGTTCTCCTGCAAACGTAAAAAAACCAAAAAAATCTAAATTTTATTTTTTAAAAAATTAGCCTAAACCACTTCCAAAAACAATTTTCGGGCATTTGATGGAAGAAAAATGTGTGGAATCACGTTTTAAGGTGGAAAAGTGTAATTAAGACCATGTATTTTCATTTAAAAGTTCCAAGCAAAATAGAAAAATGTGATATGTTTACCCTTCATAACCCGTAATCCTTAACTTTAGCACAAAAATGCATAAGTCTATTTCTGTTCCAAATTTTAAATAGATTAATTTTGTATATAACAAAGTTAGTGCCAAACCTCATAGTTTTCGAGATATTAGCGAAAAACGATTAAAAATACCTTTTTACCCCCCTTTCCTCCCCCCCTCCCGGCCAAACCCGACGCTGCAAGTCGTGCAACTTTTTATCACTTACTACGAGGAGGGTATAGAACAATTTGGCGTGAGTTTGAAAATTTTTTTTTGGATGTTTGGGTTTGGACAATTTTTGAGCTAATTTTACTGTACTAGAAGTATAATTGAGATATTTCTTGTATAACATTTTAAATTGATATAAGCAGAAATTTTGTAAATTGAAGTGATACATTTTATAATGTGTAGTTGAAAAAGTGATGTCCTGGGCGAGTAAGTTAGTAAGAGTATTTGAGTAGTAGGAAGATATATGATACCCTGTTCACCAACTTTATTAAAATCATCCTCATTAACTATCAACTCATCATGAATCGCTTGCTTCACTTATTGAAGTGAAGCAAGCGATTCACTTGTGGCTCTATCATTGGATAGAGCCACTCGATGTCTTGTTACTAAATATTATTTTTAATAGGTCCAAGAACCATAAAGAAAATTAACTCTTGTTTTTAGGTTATTAATTTTGTCTGCAGAGTATTGTTTTAGGAGACCCGGTTCTTTAATTAAAACTTTGCATTTCTATACTTTTTATGCTATTTGAAGTTAGAAATTAGCTTTAAATTCATTAAATGAGTTAAACTTCTGAGTTTTAATTCAATTAACGCTTCAATTGAAATTGACCCCAGTATTGTGCCATTGATAAAAAACGAAAAGAGGTTAATTGGATGTCTCAACAGAGAATAATTCTGATAGATCAATTACATTAGGATTTTAATCGTATGTAGGTATACGTTTAGTGGTTCAAGCGTGTGTACTAACCATTCGGTCATTCTAAGCTGTTTTTAAAATAATAAATTGTGTTGCATGTGACGTAAAAAATAAATTGATAACTTAATTAGTGTGACACATAACTTTTGCATCCAATGATTGGACGAATGGTCAATTACAAATTAAAAGTGTAATTGTTTGGATTTGTTTCGATGCTTTTAGTGAGGTCATACTTATTTTGATTCATTAAATCCAAAATAAAAATTATTCATATGAAATTAACGCAGAAGGATCGAAATATGATAAAACCAGACGATCTTGGGGCTGCTTTTGGTAAACCTTCCAAAAGTATTCTCAAAATCGTATGGGTAATTTTAAAGGTATAGGCATAAAACGAAGTTTGTGCGCATGTAGAAAAAGCAGAAGGTCCGCTGCTTTTGAACATCGGACCAAAAATGGGATAAGCGTGACATAATACCAAATTTAATTAAAATTGGCTCAGTGGTTCTTAAGTTAAGGTCGAAAAACAATTGGGCCGACACTGCAGTCTGTCCCAAACGAGAGTCAGTCCGTTGGCGCGGGAAAAACTAGCAAATGGGGTGGGGAGCCAATGAGAGCTCAAGAATTGCCCTCTGGATAACCATATAAGAAGGTGAATGTAGTAGTAATTTTTCCCCTCAGAGGTTGGCAAATCTGTGTGTCACTTTAATTTCCGCGCTGTCAACTCACTAACTCACTGACACTCTCGTTTGGGACAGACTGTAGATCAGAAATATTTCCTGGTGTCAAAAATGGATTTCTTCTTGGAATTTTTAAATTCGGAAAATTATTGGATTCTTTGGAATGAGCACAATGCTTGCCTTTTACCTTTGATAAGCTTGGAACCAAGAAACGTATGTTATGCATAATGCCTATTGCATTGTATACTATCGAGTCTATATTAAATATTTGAAATTGTGTGAAAACTATTGAATAAGATCTGGCACATAGTAAAATTCCTCTAACTTAGATTAAACTTTAAACCTTGGTAAAATGATTTTGGAAATTGCTAAATAGAAGTTTAAGGGAATCTGTTTCCGGAGTCTAGTTCTGGAAGACGTAATTCCGAGGAAAGGATGTTTTTGACATAGTGACATAACAAAGCACTTGCAATTCACTAATTTTAGAGCTTTTCGAAGCAGAAATGATTTAAAACGAATCTACAACCTATCCATCCAGAAAGCTTGGACAAGAGTACATCTTATTAAATTTAACCAACCGTTAACAATTTAATTTCTAAATGCGACAGTATTTAAATCTATGTAATTATATATTGCCTTAAAATTTACAGCTAGAATATTAGAAGGCTAGTCCTTAAAATTTAGGATATTTTTTTATTTTATTTTATTATATTTAAATTATTTTTAATTATTTCTCTACCTTATTGAATAGTTGGAAACACTAACTGCAGCCATTAGCTAAATTGATGGGAACACCTCCGCAACTGTTACTTTAAAGTATGTAATTAAGTACAAGCTATTTTAAATGTTTAATTAAAAAATAACGGTTCAAGAAAAACTAGAAATATTTTAAACTATTTCTACCTAGGCCAAAAAAATTAAAAATCTCATTACTTAAAATTCCAATTGTAGTCAGGGTAAACTGAAGTTATCAAGTCATCTTAGGAAAAGAGATTAGAAAATTGTGGGGGCCTCACTCAAATGTACTAGACCAAGGGATATAATCTCTAAAATGTATTAATTACATAAGATATAAGCTTTCAAATGTATAAATATTAAAAATAAACTGATTTGACGAACGGATATAATCCCTTTAGGGTATAAATCAAGTCAAATTGTGTTGCCAAGCGATTCTCGACTATAATGATCCTACAGATTAGCCGTAGTCTAAATAAATTTATTAAGAACAATCTGACTGCTGAATATGAAACATTTCGTTGACAGATTTGTGATTTTAATAAAAATAAAATCCAGAATATAATTGCGTTGCCAAAATGTGCAAGAAAGTGGAATATATTGGTTGTCAAACTGGATCAATAGTCACTCGACTTTTCATCTTAATCTTTACAGCAGTTAGAAGTATTTCGTCAAGTTAATCTAAGGGTTAGATTATTTGCTCAAAATCAGATCAGCGATTATAATTCATAATCGAACCAGCTTATTTTGCTGGAATTTGTTGGTTAAACTTGAACACCGAATGGAATTCAGTGCTCACAATTGAGAAGTTATTGGAATCCACTGTTGTAAAGAGAGTGAAATTATTCTGGTCGCCAAACAGTATTTTCAATGGCTGAATCGGTTTATTTATTGGAATTTATAGGTCTGTATTTAAATTCAGAAAATACAATGTATTTATTGGATTCGTGACTTAATCTGGAGTAGCGATTCAAATACATTGGTCAAAGCAATCCAGATAATTTAATTTTATCGATTGAAATGGAAGGAAGACTTGATTTCATTGGTCAAACCTGGCGCGAGATAAAATTTGATTGGTCAACATGGCCAGGAATGAAGAATTCGATTACTTTAATGTTCAAGTTTACTATTTTTATATTTTATTTAGTATTATGAACGTTAGTATACGTTTAGTATATACGTTAGCTTAGCACTGACTTCATCAATTGATGAAGTCAGGAAGGTCTCAACTCTAAAACCTTCCTCTTATACATGTAATAAATTCTTCCTTTTATAACTTAGTTAACATCTTTACATCCAATCACTTCAGTCTTGCATTGATTGTATGCAATATACCAGTAAAAAGCTTCAAACACTTATTTGCCAAGTTTTTGAACCGTCTACTTCATAAAATGCAAATATCTTAAATTGACAAATTCGTAAAAAAAAGTCATAAACTATTAAAACTTCATTTCATTTCCCACATGACTCGAAAGATTTTTAGGTTGTTTTTTAAGTATGTGACTTCATGTTTCTTGAAGTATCAAGGAAAAAGAAAAAGATAAAAGAAGAAGTTTCGTTTTTTAACCTCCTACACATGCAAACAAAAAATCGCGTTTCTTTTTTACATTTTGCTCTAATGTATCGCGCTTTTTCTCACAACTTTAACCATGAAACGCCCCCGCCAAAAGCTTAACTATTCCTTCTATTTCTTCAACTCTCTCTGATTCTCAAGTTCAAAGCCACACGTTTTATACTTTTTTATTAAAACTTCTCTATATGTAAATTAAACCATACTTTTTCACTTCATGCCCTTAAGAGAAAAGATATATAAAACCACGTATATCTTTACGAATAGATAATACATATATCTACATAAAGTATAAAAAAGTAGCTAATGGCACTTTGCAATTCCGTGAAGCATATCTCATAAAGATGTGCATCTTCTTTTTTTTTTTTTTTTAAATAAAAAATCTTTTAAATCCTTCTTTTCTCTTTAACCATTTCTCTTTTCTTTATCTGTTTGTTAAATTTATTTCGATATTATCTTTTGTATACCTTTTAACACTCTGTACTAGTTTAAATTTATTCATAGTAATATTTGTAATTTTTATATTTATATGTATTTTTAAGTTCATATCTCTAACTTCTTTTTTTGGTCTTATCCTATTTCAAGTTAATCTACGGGTACCGTATTTCATCGGCGTTTCATAACTACGGTCATTCTTTTTCATGTTTTTTTTTTACCTTTTCTGAGTTACTCTTTCGTGGCATCTAGATCTTGCATTTAGATTTTAAGTCGGATCATTGCCCTCGAAGTCCTGCTTACTTTGTAAAGTCCATGCTAACATGCGTGTTATAAGTCGTGCTTGTGTATTAAGGTCCCTGTGGCCTCAGGGTTTTCCGACCATCTTTTACCCATCTTTAAAAGAGAACCCCGCACGAATGCTGTTGAAACTTCTTACTTTTTTATTCTATTATTTTTTTTAATGCCAAAAGGCATAAAGTTGAGGTACTTAACAATTCATACTTCGTTCAAAGTCCTTTTAACTTTTATTTTTTTCTCACATTCGACTCATCTTCACTCTTATTTTATTTGTCTCAGTTTCACACTTTTTTCGCAATTTTTTTTTCTTTTTTAGTCTTAGATCTTTAGTTTTTTTGTTTTTTAAATAAATTCGATATTTTTCATTCATCCGTGTCTGATCTTTTATTATATAGCAGAAAGTGCAAAGTGTTAAGAGAAAATCTATATTCTAATACATATGTATATAGTCATGAAGAAAATCCAAATCTATAAAGTTTTTACTAATCAGAATTGCAGATCTTTTAATAGAAGCCATGGGAAATTTAAATTCGTGCAGGTAAGGAAAGAAAAAAAATTAAATAGGAATTATAAACACATTCTTTAATGTATTTTTAATATATGCATATAATATGTATATATTATTTAATTTTACAGTTAATGAATAATACATTTAACTTTTAAACCAATGAATAGTTGTTTAACATTTTTGATTGGTTAATGGACTTAAACCAATATTGTAGACATTTAAAAAGAAATTGTATTTGCGTAATTTAACTAAAGAAAAGCTACTAGAACAAGTTATTATTTGTCGCTTTAAATCAGTTTTATTTCCTTTAAAACTTTAGAAGGGTTTCTTTTACGAGAGAAAGAAGTTTTAAATGACGTCAAACTCATGTAAAGAGTTGTTACCTTGAGCTGACATGTCAACACTTCCAGATATAATCTAAAAAGATTCGGATTTAATCAAAGTTGAACTGCTTTTACAGCACTTTCCAATTTTAAATACTTGAACAGAACTTTGATCTTGAACTTCGGCTCTCTTTTGGACTTGCGATTTGATTTAAGTCGAGTGAATGCGTGGGCTTTTGAATTGAACTCTTACTCATACAGAGGAGTTTGTGTATTAGTGTTACAAGAAGGAGTAAGACGCCTGTCGTCCTGGAAGTAACGCAGACGTGTAGGCGATCCTATATTATTCATGTACCGAAATCTCTTCTCATATAGCAGGTGTTCTACTTCAAGCTACAGTCTGCTAGTCAATTACCTGATGACTTTGTAACCTTGATCCTTTTATAGATATAAGGATGATGACTTATTGACCTTTAAGACTATTAAATTAAAATAAATTGATTAAAATCTACCATTTTAAATCACTGTTTTTCTAGATATCTTAATGACTGCACAGACAAGACTCAAAAAGTATAATCGCTAATCCATCGCTACAATAGTCTCGTAAAATACGTGTTACCCAAAGGACTTATAAAAACTATAATTAATGGATATGACTCTAGAGTTGGCGTGTGCGTATGGACATCAAATGTATATAGTATATAATTAGCATTTAGACACTAATTTGATTACCAAATTACGGTCTAGCTCTCGAATTTTATTTATTTATTTCATTTAATAACGATTTTAAAGCAATATTTTTTGTTTTACTTCCTGATCAAACGTTAGGATATTACGAAGGGAGTCAGCTATGTTAATCATGTACTCGTTTTTTTTTTTTTTTTTTTTTTTTTTTTTTTTTTTTTTTTTTTTTTTTTTTTTTTTT
>KZ651264.1:229913-243425 GCA_001010745.2 Gerris buenoi | reverse complement strand
TTTTTTTTTTTTAATTACGCCAATGATATGGGTATTAAATGAAAGGGTTTGCTGAGAAAAATACAAATGTAAGCTTGTTTTTAAAATATTTTATATAATCAAGTATTTAAAATAATTTTGCTAAAGCATTAAACATGATTATTTTTATTATTAAAGTACACATGTTGATAAATTTGCAGTATTTATTGTGATGTATTGGATTAGGAAATTAATATAGTGCATAAATAACTCAAGATTTGATATTTCTGTAAAAATAAATGTTATTTTTTATTCTTCAAAGTTTGTTACTTGTTTTGTTTTTTTATAAATTCGTATCTGAAGAAAAGTAACATTCTTTGAAAAATTAAAATTAACATTTATTTTTCTAAATGGTATGAGTAAAAAGCAATAAAAAAAATGACATGTGGTGACACCTAGTGGAGGGTTACGAACTATTTTAGTACCTGAGGCAGCCGCTTGATAGCGCCACCGGTCAAGGTCACGTTTTGGCGCAAAAGGCGGGTCCATTGTCCATATTATATCCCTACAGTATCCCACAGATATCCTGAGGATATACCATCATCCTATACATGTCCAAAGAATACATCCCCTGGATATCCTTTATTAGACAATCCAGAGTAGATCCTGACAATGTCCAAATGTGATCCAAATAGATATCCTGTGGATCTCCAAAAAGCATCTTTTTGCCGGACATTAACATCTCCCATGGATATCCAGACACAAAATCTGGATATCCATAGGAGATATCAATGTCCAAGGCTTTATAGCCCTGGGATATCCATAGGATGTAAGTGTGCTACTTGGGAGGCTGTTGGAGATTTTGTTGTCTCCAAATTGTCCCTCCTCTGTTGTTTTTTCTTAAATTATTATTTAAATTCTATGCTCTAGGACTCTTTGGAGCCTACACGGAGAAATTTTATTAGAGTATAAACTATATTTCTACATTATCACATTACTGACAGCAATACTATATTTTTTTTATGTATACTCTTATTGTGCATAAATGCCACCTAATTGAGTACAAATGATACAGTTTTTGTTACTATTTGTATTAATCCTATTATTTGTTTGTTTAGGATCGAGCAAGGAATATGTCGGAGAGGTTCAGTGCTACAACAACTCTTACTGTGAATGTACGAGATGCAGATGATCAGGAACCATCCTTCATATATCAGGGTTGTACTTTACTTCAAGGCTCTTGTATCAATCCTGAGTACTCAGCTACGGTGTGTATTCTAACCAAAAGATTAACAAGAAAATAGTTTTTAAACAATGATATAGGGGAGGTTTTCTTACCTTGGACACTTTGCCCCAGTTCAAATCCAATTACTTCCCCCAGGTTACTTCTTGTCAGGGCTACTTCACCAGCTATCAATTCAGTGTTAATGGAAATAGTTGATTTTTGCTGTGCCTATGGTAAAGGAACTTCCCCTATAATAATATCTTTGGTTTTTTGTAGGTAAACCCATGTTTAAACGTTATAGGTTTAAAGAATTTTTGTTTAGACTGAGCCAAGTTACAAGAAAACTGAGAATAATAATAATTGAGAATACGTATGTGTGTATATTAAATTAAAATGTTATATTCCAAACATTTACTGGGGAGAGATGAGGGTTGCTCCAGAGATACCATTCCGGGGATGGATGTTCTTTTCTTTGAGTTGCAGCCTAACCAAGTTTTCAAAAGCAACTGACTTCAGTCTGCAAAAAACATTGGACTAAACTTGTCTCTATGGAAATTCAATGTATTTTTATTTAGGAGAAACTGAGCTGGGCACTTCTGACCCAGTGATCACTGTCATCCACAAAAGTATTTGAATTTTCAACAAAATCTTCTCAGATATTTAAAACTAACCATAGTTTGTTTTAATATTGAAATCAAAACTGTTTTAAAGATATATACTTTCAATGTATGTATAAGGTATATATGAGGCGTTCTAAATACGAAGGGCGAACTCAATATTTGGTGATTTTGAGAAAAACTTAAATGAATGTTTTAAAGCAATGGGCGAACTCAACAAAAAAAAGCTGATAAGATTTAGGAATGAGAGAAGTGGGGGACTTACAGAGTTAGAGAAGGGAGCGTGGAGTAAACAACTATACAGGCTAAATCTTAGACCTCAGACGATGCAAGGAAAAAAAAAAGAGGATGTTGAGTTCACCCTTTGTATTTGGAACACCTCATATAAAGTATATTCGAGGTATATATAAAAGACCACCTATGATATTAAGATGTGCACTTTCTTTGTACAATGGCCAGATACATTACCTTCCAAGTGCAAGTAAACTAACCACTTTACTGTGCTCTTTTTGAGACTTCTAGATCTATATTTATACTTATATATTTTTTTGTGATCAACATATTTTCAAAGTTTGTTACTTTTGAGATCATAATATAAAAGGATTATGTTTTAAAATTGAAAATCACTATAAAAAAAAATTAATTAGTATAAAAAACTATGAGTATGGCAATCCCCTAAAAGATTAATTATTTTTAAATTAGTGATTTATTATAATGATTGTTGTTACAGGTATCTAGTGGTATTCTATCAGGTGTTCTTGCAATCAGTCCGGAGAAGATACAAGCAGTTGATATGGATTCTTTAAACTCTCCTATCGCCTACTCGTTACTCTCGGGAAGTCCACCTTCCTTCACTCAGTTCTTTGAGATCAATCCATCTACAGGTGTAGTCAAACAGATTAAACCCGTTGACTCGTCATCCATAAAGAAATTTGAAATCGTTGTCAAGGTAATTTAATTTAATTTTAATTTTGTGGGTATATTATTTGATTTAGTTTGCTAAGGCATTAGGATTTGACATGACAGCATAACTGGCAAGACAATTTGTTTAGCTTTAACTTCTAGAATGCTTTTACAGAGAATATATTAATTTAAATTCACATACATTATTTGTATTTATTCATTTATCAGAAGGTAAATGAATATATACAACCTCCTACACAGTAAACTAATTACACAACTTAATGTAATAGTCAATCATGGTACACATCCTGCACACCCAGTTCATGTGTAACAGTAATGTAATGTTACTTTCATTACTGTAAATTAAAAATTATTTTTATTACTTTTTCCTTATCTACTTAAAATTTTACATGTTATGACTAATTTTTAACTTCTTGTGATTTTAAAATAATTGTTCATTTTACTTTTTTTACCGAAAATTATTTATATCTTTTATATTAAATTCTATATGTGCCGTTATCATTATTATTATAGCTTTTATTTTTGTACTTATATCTTATTATTCTTATTTTTTTAATTGTTATTACTTGATTGTTTAAATCTAGATGTTTACTTTAAGATTGTTTTTGTACTAATCTTTGTTATTTATGCCTCAAAAGAGTGCTTCTCTAGTGGCGTTTTGCCGTTGAGGACTCTCAAAATATTGCAAATAAATAAAATATCTCTGTTTGTTTATTCCAGGCTGAAGAAGTTAGTGAAGCAAGGAGATTTGCCACGGCCAAGCTATTCATCACCGTGAAACCTGTGGACAGCAGTCCACCCCAGATATCTGCATCAGCTAGTGAGGGTTCAGTAGATGAAAATGCTCCTGTAGGAACCAAAGTTCTAGATAGAAACAACAATCCCATCTCTTTCTCTGTATCGGATTCAGATATTGTAAGTTTTAAGCTTAATTTATGCACTTATATCTCTTACATTTCTATTTTTTGGGGAGAATGACATAATTTCCAGTCTCTCTACTTATAAAAGACACGCAGTTCATCAAATATTACCAGAGCCTTTGAATTCATTGTCAATAATCAAAGCAAATAATTTTAATTTGACTATTGTTCAAAAAACCTGTTAGGCCTCATTAGTTAAACACTAGAATTAATACTAGGCATCGCGTGGCTCTATCATTGAAGCGAGCGTATAGTAGTTAATACGTATTGAATATTGAAAAAATAGATAATCATGAATCATGATGAGTTGATGGATAACGCGTATAGTAGTAGTACAGCGACTGGTAGTAAGGGAACCACCCTGCATTCTTACTATTCCTCTAACCACGCATCGCCTTTTCAATTATTATAAAATGTATCACTTCATAACTCAAGTACTACTGCTTGTATCAAGTTGAAATTTTTCATGCCTGTTTCAATTGATCTTTAGACGATGTATATGAAGTTTTGTTAAAATCGTTGCGTTAGGACGTAAGATATCGGTAAAAAGGTTGTTTTCTCTATTTTAAACGTTTAGGTCCGCTTTAATAGTTTTAGCGATCTTTATTAACTCATAGCGGTGTCGTTGTTGGTTTTACTAAAAAATGTTATTTGAAAAAAATGTTCGTCTCATCGAATAGGTGATGATAGAATTTTTTCCCGTCCTGAAATTCCAATTTTAAATTTCAAGCTCACGTTTACGCGAGCATTGCGCGCGAACTCTTGGACGGATCACGCTGTCCAACGAACTTAGCCTGAGTATTAGTAAAAGGAACATGTATACCAAATTTCAACTCAATCGGTCAACTTTTACTCAAGTTATCGTCGCACGCGTAAACGTTACAGACAGACAGACAGACAGACAGACAGACATCCAAGAAGCATATTTCGTTGAATGTAAGAAGCTCGCTTCAATTACTTTTTTAACTCACTCAAAAAGCTTGTTTTACTTCAATTGATAAAAATGGTACCTCAACATTGTTTTTATGATGCCGAGTTTTAACGTGAGGGAGAATTGGTTGTAGAAATATTCACCTTTTCAACGTGAGAGATACTTCCTTAAGGTTTAAATTTATTTTTAAGAAGCCTTATTTAGCTATTTATCTAACTAAAGCTTATTTAGCTTATTTAACTATTGCCTGGTTTAAGGGACTCGTCAGATTCTTAAATATGTCTTACACAATGCTGTTACTCTTTTTTCTTCTTCCTTATTTCCTCTGATACAGAAATGTGTTTAAAATCCAGAAACCAGCTCTGTGAAATATATAGTTATTAGTAAAGTTATTTTTTTATTCTATGGTAATTAACTCCTCTGCTCAGTCTACTTCTTTGTCATATTATGAGATATTACTTTGGTACCTGCAATTCATGTGTTTTTCTGCCATCTGTTGACCTTTTTGTTTTAAAGAGCTATTAAAAATCACATCTTATATTGATGTTACTCAGTTAAACATTTACATGCAAAGTAAATAAATGAGATGGTTAAATTAGTCCCGTCCATGTAAGGATAATAAAAGTGTATGCTTTACACTTATAAATATTTTAAATCAAATACTTATTTATTAAAAATACTCATTTTCTAGCAAATATTCCCTCATGTTAAACAAATTTAGATGTTCTATTTTCTATTTATTTATTTTATTCCCACACAAATTATGTAGGAAGGGTGATAAACATGACTAGGATAGGTAAGTTTACTTATTTTGAACGATGTTTTACTTAGATAAACAAATATTATTATTTGATTAAAGATAATATTCATACATCAAAGTCTATCTTGACATTACTTATTGCATCCTCATTAAGATTTAAAAATCTGAATCATAAGTTCATCATGTAACATTTTTAAAATAAAATAATATACGAGGCAAAATAAAACATTATCCCTACTCTGGTTGTATTGAAAATACTGTTAGCTGCACTGACCCATCTCATCAGCTTTAAGCACTGTAAAAACTTATTTTTGAGGTAAAAAAAAAAAAATAAAAAAAAAAAATAAATAAACCACCTCTGATAATAATTCAAAATAGTCCAGGAGATAGCGTGCAAAAAAGTGTCTGACTAACATCAAGCTAGAATTTTGCATACAAGTCAATCTTTTGGTGCCTTTTAAGAATATGTGGTCGGCTAAGTTCGTCTGCGGGACATAGCTTGGTAATAGGCGTTCGAAAAAAACAAACCGGTGGAGAGCGGCCCTGTAGCACCAAAAATGGTGGACAATGTGATTTTCGTGATCCTGAGTACAGAATTAGTTAGTAGACCAAAAATTAAGTTGATGTTAGTTTGTCTCTTGACAGGCGACCACGTTTATTTTTAGTAATATTTGAATAACTAACCTATCAAATGTGAAAATAACATCAACTTGATTTTCGGTCTACTAACTAATTCTGTACTCAGGATCATGAAAATCACATTGTCCACCATTTTTTGTGCGACAGGGCCGCTCTCCACCGGTTTGTTTTTTTCGAACGCCTATTGCCAAGCAATGTCCCGCAGACGAACTTAGCCGACCACATATTCTTAAAAGGCTCAAAAAGATTGACTTGTATACAAAATTCTAGCTTGATGTTAGTCAGACACTTTTTTGCACGCTATCTCCTGGACTAAAAAGAGCAGTACATTAATAAGTTTGGCAGCTCAGCCTAAAACATTTTGTTTAATGAGAGAATTTGAATGCTTGTTTAGAGATGGACAAAGTAAGGAATCGATTCTAGCTGTAGAAGCCTAAGCAGTGTATTTTATTTAGAAACAATCCCAAACTAGGATGAAATATTGAAAAAAATCGCTCGACGAAAAATTGGATTTTTTTTTTTTTTTTTTTTTTTTTTCATTTATTTCTTGTTAAAAGAATCAGAGTTATATTACAACTCACTTGAACCAAGGTTCAAACCGATTGGGATTCGAAATATCAAGAAGGGTTTCTTGATATTTCGAATCCCACAGAGTTGAGACATGATTCACATTCATGATCGCCTCAATTAGGTATTTTTATTTTTATTTTTTATTTATTTTATTTAATGTATTTTTTACAATTTAACATACAATAATTATAAATTACAAATTCTTACATAAATAGTTATACAGTAGTTACAAATTAACATCAAATCAAGTCATAAGAGCCCCCAAGAAGGAAATCCTTGAAACAGGAGGCTCGTGTTCACATATTTAATATCTAATATCATTCATTTTTGTTGTAAATGTAGTTTCATTTTATTTAATCTATTTATCTTAATTATTCAATTAATTAATTATTATTATTATTTTTTTTTTTTTTAATTATTTATGTCATTACGAGTATATAGAGTTGTGCGGTTATAAATAAAAATAAAATAACTTTACATAAGTACATAAAGTGTAATAACTGTATATAAAGTGGTTGTTCCCTCCATCCTGTAACAACCTATAATGCCTTCACCAAGGACTTAATAAAACAGTATTAATAATTTGATATATTAAAAAACGAACTTTTTATAATTTGCCACCTCTTTTTGTTTATCAGGGCCCAGATGATGCTAAGCCTACCTATACTTATGAGCTTACATCAAATTTCTTCAACATCAACAGTGAAGGCTTACTTGTGGTTGGTAGTGATCAACTGGATAGAGACCCACCCAGCCCTGGAGTCTTCAGATTTCAGGTAATTTTAGTATTATCTCTAGTCTATCTATCTATGTTTAGTAGTAGTAAGCCCTAGTACTAGTTCTAGATGGGCAGGACGAGCGACTTGTTTGATCTTAGTAATTTTGGCCTTATTTTAACCTTTTGGCAGAGAGTTCCAGCTTTTTCACTCATCGCACCACTGTGCAATGCCCCACTGATGCAAAAGTGGTGTGATCTACTAGTAGTGAGCCTACTACCAGTAGACCAATTCCTGTACCACCCTCAGCTCACAGGTACAAATCAGCATCCTATCCTGTGTAGGGTTCCCTGATGTCCCGTGTAGATACCCTGGGATCCCTTTATAGTTCTCATGACATCTTTTTGCTTTAGATTCATAAATGTAAATCAAAGCATCATGGTGATGGATTGAACCCACGACCTCATGCTGCCCTCGATTCTTTGATGGCTGAACAGTTGCTGCTGGCTCAATATTTAAATTTATTTGTAAAATTTGAATATCATAATTTGAATTTAGTTTTATAAACTTGTGAATATATGTACTGTGTATTAGTTTATTGTATTTATATGAACTAAAAATGTTGATATTGTGTTCAGGTTGTTGCAAGAGAGAAGCAAGGAACAGCTGCTAGTGCTCCTCTAACCATGATGGTAACTTTGAATGATGTTAATGATAATGCCCCAAGACTGCCTATGCTAGCTCCACTCTCAATCCAGGCTGGCGAGAATCATAGAACCATAGCTCAGGTAATTACCCAACTCTTAAATCATGTTAATTAAGGACAATGCTTACGTAAGAACAAAGCTGTTCCAGATAACACAAAATAAATCTATTCTGAGAATATATTCAGTTTAAAGTAATGAAAAGTCGGATGGTCTAATTATATAAAAAAGGGATTCCTAAGGATGATGATAAAGACCAAGGGTAGTGGTAGTGGTGGACCTGAGACAAATCAATGGCGAAGGGTAGTAGCAAATCAAGTACCACAGAGAGCTCTTATGTGCGGCCTATGCTCCTTTCAGGAGTATCAGGAATGAGATAATTATATTGTGAAATGGTACTATTTGTCATGGTACTATTTGTCAACCAACATTAAAAAAATGTTTTGTCTTTTTGATTTGTTATTATGTCTACAGTTTGCAAGTTATAAGTTGTAGCTTTTGTGGGGTGCCAATGAGAGGTCAGGATTTTGAATTCTAGAAGGTCAGGACTACTAGGCAAACAAAAATGTCACTGGCCTTACTCCTCCCTCAGGTCCAGTAGCGTTATTTTCTTCCTCATTTAGGTTGGCCATTCTTAGTGTCAAAAGCCACGTGTTGTAAAGCTTATACTGTACTTCATATTTTTTTTATAAATATTAGATTTATTTTAGAAAGGGTTTGAATTTTTCCCCTGATTAAATAATTATAATTAGTATCATCAAATAAGTTTTAATGAGAGATATAGAGCGACAAAGTAAAGACAATTGTTTATCTGATTCTTCATCATTTCATCTTGAATAATTACTTGAAGATATGCATTCTTTAGACATTCGTATTATAAAATTAATTGCCATTAATTTTAAATTTCTTACTAATCATTCTGTTCTGGCAATAATTAAAAAAATACCTCATACCATTTCTACTTGTTTACTAATATTATTTTGGTTGTTTGATTTTAGGTGACTGCAACTGACAATGATATTGGTGTGAATGCTGAGATCTCTTACAGTATTTATCATGTTTCAAATAATGGAAGGAACAAGTTTAAAATTGATCCTCAGAGTGGTGATATCGAAGCCATTGGAAAATTAACTGCTGGTGAACAATATAGCATCACCGTTCAGGTTAGTAGTTAACTATGTTTTAAAATAATCAGTAGTATATTTAACCTATGAAAAAAGGTTTCTTTTTGATTTTGATCATTTTCAAATAGTTAAAAATTTATGCTGAAGAACTCTCATTATATAAAATGATTTAAGTGAAGTTGAATTATGTGATTGCTTTGTTCATTTTCTGTTGTTTTTTTTCACTATAATTTGAAATTAGCGCCAATAAAGCAACACTGTAACATGAAGAAATTAAAGTGCCATATATATTCTAATATTTTTTCTATCCATATCTAATATTTGGTCTTTATTTTATTGTAGGCTACTGATGCAGGAGGTAAATTCAGTCAAACCATTGTAGAGGTAACAGTGGTTCCGGGTCCCAACACTCAAAGCCCACAGTTTCCTCAATCTGTCTATGAAGTCTCTGTTAGTGAAGGTGCACCAATCAACTCCACCGTAGCAACTATCACTGTGAGTATAAAATAATAAATAATATATATATTTTCCCAATAAGAACTTTAGGCATAAAATAATACTTAAAGTTCTTATTGAGAAACATTTCATAATCACCTCTTATAGTCCAAACTCTTTTCTTAAAAGGGATTTCATGTCAGATGTTTTATTCTTTGATTAACATTAGTTTATATTCTATAAATAAAATTTTATTTTTATGGTGTTTATTTTTACTTTAGGCTGTGGATCCTGAAAACGAACCAGTGACCTACTCTATTGTATCAGGCAATGATCTGAGACAGTTTGGAATTAATGACAGACTTGGTGTGATAAGTGTTATCAGAAGACTTGACAGAGAAGATCTTACTAGATACCAACTGGTAATTTAGCTTTTTTTCATTTTTTACTTTTCCTCACTACCTATAGTAGGAAAAGTATTGTTTTCACCCAAAAAATTGTTTTCAGGGTTTCAACGGAATTATCTGTTTTGGGTGTTGTTAAAACCTCCTGAGTGGTTTTCAGCATGACGTCTGTATGCATGTGTGTTATCTTATCACACATGGCCTCTAAAATGAGGAAAAGTTCCGAGGTACCCCGTACCCGATTTTTATTATAGTTTTGTTTGTTAAATTTGAGTTAATTTTGTGTTTTTCTTTAGGTAATCAAAGCTGAAGATGAGGGTGGTTTATCAAGTACAGCAACAGTTAATGTTAAAGTGAGTGATATTAACGATAAAAACCCAGAGTTTACTCAGGCCAGTTATTCCCTAAGTGTTAAAGAAGGACTTGTAGGAGCTCACCTTGGCCGTATCATAGCTACCGATGCAGATGAAGGTGCAAATGCAGTTGTGACTTATTCACTGCCTTCAGACGTCCCTTTTACCATAGATCAAGGAACTGGTGATATATTTACCAACACTGCTCTGGATTACGAACAACATAAGGTATCAAATTATCCTTTCTTACTAAGTTGAATCCTTGTTGCAAAATTATATGACATTATACAGAAATTTTATTATAGTTAATTGTACCTTAAAGGTGTGTTCACAATCATATGTGTGTTGAAGTCACATCACATATCACATGATCTTGTTATTGTTATCTTAGGATGTATTGGCTTTACAAGCCTAAGCTATACAATTGTGCTAATTTACATGACTCAAATGATCGTGCTTTCAATAATTCTGTTTCACTGTCATTCAGAATGACTGTTGTGATATTCCCATAGCGATAATCGATTGTATCTGCTAAGTAGGATATGTGTATTTAGGCCTTGGTAGCTGTTATAGGAGAGCAGTCAGTTTTCCTACCAATAAAGTTTAAGGCATGAGCTGACGGTTTTGGTCACTACTTGTAATAGTAATAGTGCCCACGCCCGTCTGCTCGTGCCCCGGCTGTGAATTGAACCCAGTTATTATTGCATCTCTTTATATATCTATTTTTTTGTTAAAAGTGTTTCTATTTATAATACTTGTCTGTATCTGTTTTAGGAGTATAAGTTCATAGTGACAGCTCAGGATGGAGCCCCAGAACCTAGATTAGCTACAGCGACTGTAACAGTATCAGTTATTGATACAGAAGATGAGCTACCCATCTTCCATCAGCCTAACTATGAAGCCAAGGTTCTTGAAAACTTACCTGACTATGTCGTCACTCAGGTCAAGGTGTGTATCGTAACATATTTATATGGTTAAAGTAAATAATTTAGAGCATATTTCCTCTTGATTGTTCTTTCTGATTTTATTAATAAATAATAATTACTGTTCATCATTTTTCAAATTAAAATCATTGCATTTGTTTCCGAGTTGTATTGAAAGTAAGAAAATAATATACAGTAGAGTCCTGCTAATCCGAACCCCGTTAATCCGAAAATCCACCTAATCCGAACAGGTTTTTGCACTAAATGATGCGTCACCATCCACCAGGTTGTTTAAATGAAGAGCTTTTTCTTGGATTAGAGGGCCAGTGATAGGGATTCCTTTCAGTCTTTCTTGAGAAAACCATAGGAAAAGCGCTTCGTCTTATTTATTGTAAGATGAAACAATCGTCTTACTAAGTTTTTCAATGGTCTTTTCACTCACACACACTTCATACATCTCAATCTTACTTCTATTTTTTCCAATCAGAAATTGTAGTTTTTCCTACGTTAATTTACAAAAATCCGGAATTTTCGCTAATCCGAACTGGGTTCGGTCCCAATTAGTTCGGATTAGCGGGACTCTACTGTAATTAACTTTTCATTAATGATAAAGGTAAAAATATAGAAATATGGTACTGGATCTGACATCTGTTGGTATATGTGTGAACTACATTAGTTCACTCCTCTCTTGCTAGGTTACACTGCTGCTTGTTGCTTTTCCCTCCAATAAACTTATTTTACCCTCTTACATATTGTCATGATTATAAGGATATAGAACTCCATGAGTATGTTTTTTTTTTTTTTTTATTTGTGGAATTAATATAAATGAGTTTTAGTGAACTCTTTGAGAATATTCGAAAGAGGAAAATGGAGTGTATGGTGGAATATCACCCTTATGTTCGTTAACCTGAGACAGCAATTAAGACATTGTAAACCTTTGTCATATATATGAATTAACTTTTTTTGTCGGTGATGGGCTATGGATAAGTTATTTGATTCAGAAACTCAGTACCTTGGCAGAGAATGAACCAGCTCAGTAGATTTCTGAAACCAAACCTCCTTCATTTAAAACAAGAAAAAGCCATTGATAGCTAGGGTAGAAATTTGAGCATTACTTAAGTCATAGAAAAATCACTGCTTCTTGAGTTTCAGGTCCTGTAAAATTATCAACAGTATTTGTATTCAATGAAAATTTGTTTAGTAGTCCTTGCATTGATTATAAAGGTAATAGGTATTAAATTCTATTTAAAATGTGTTTCAGGCCGATGATCCGGACACTATGAAGAGAGTTACATACATAATGAAACAGGGCCCCACCGAGTTTTTCTCTGTGGATCCTAAGAGTGGTAAAATCAAAACAGTTAAAGGTTTGGACTACGAAATGGAGAGCCAACATACTCTGATTATTGGAACGGAAGAGAACAACTCTACCAGGCCTGGAGCTACTACTAAAGTCATCATACACGTTGAAGTAACTACATTTACTTACCATACTTAGTGGCATAATAAACTTTTATGGTATTTAAACAGTCTTACATATTGTACTGTATCTTTTTATCATATGATACAGTCCACTTCATAAAGTTAATTTTAGGGTGGGGTTGTGAATAGCTAAGTATCTATGAGTGCAGCCATTGCTAATTGCTTCAATGTCAATGCATACTTTGATTGCTAATGCAAATGTATTATTAGTAGTTAATCATTGATGTTTACATTATGATGTAACATCGATAGTAAGGGAGTCAGCATCACAAGGTGCTTATACAGCTTACTAATGGCCACGCCATACTCGCTTAGGTGGTACAATGTACAAATGTATGATGACTGAAGTAGCTGGAACTCTCCACCACGGGGCGTAAAAAGGGCCTAAAAGATGGCCTTATTGCAAGGTTCGAACAAGTGGTTCGTCCTACCCTTGATCATGAACATCATCAATGATCAAGTGAGCAAACAAACCAAAACAAAGTAGCAAATGAAAAAGCTTTACAAATCCAGATGAAACATATAAACTTCAGGAGCTTCCCTAGGATTTTTTTTCATTATTTCAAAGTTTAGTATTTATTTTTTACTAAATTTGATTATTCTGTGTTTCAGGATAGGAATGATATTCCTCCAGTATTCATGATGGTGCCTAGACCAATAACTTTAGATGATGATACACCTATTGGAACTAAAGTTACCACTCTCATTGCTACTGATTCTGATGGCACTTCTCCTGGAAACAAGGTAACATCAGTGGCGTACACAAGTATTTTATCTTGGTGGGGCAAACATACCTAGTGATGCCCCTATATTTTATGCCCCTCCCC
>KZ651264.1:209886-228738 GCA_001010745.2 Gerris buenoi | reverse complement strand
AGTGATAAAAAGTTGCACGACTTGCAGCGTCGGGTTTTGTGGGGAGGGGAAAAGATATAACTTGATATCTTGAGAACTATATTTTTTGTTGCATTTTACCCATAAAATCAGCAATTTCCGTTTTGAAATTTTATCGCGGGTCACCCTGATAAAAAAATAAATAAATAAATAAAATAAAAACGTGGAGGAGCCGAGGAGAGTTTTGATGCCCCCCTCGCCAAAAGTGGCGGGGCGGTGCCCCGCCTGCCCTCCCGTTGTGTACGCCACTGGGTAACATATAATCATTTCTGACAATCTTAAATGTATAAGTTGTTAACTATACAGGGTGTCCCAAGTGTAGGTGGCGTATGTAGGAGTTCAATACTGAACTTTTTTTCCCATAAGTATAGCCTTGATTGATTTCACGTTTTTTTTTTGTTTTTTTTTTGCATCAAAAAAGTTTTTATACATGGTTTGCTCATAAAGATGCCTTATAATTTTTAAACTAGTAAAGATAGAAAAGTGCGGTTTTGCAGCACTTGAAAGTGCATATATTTTTCTTTAAAATGCCCATAGGATATCAAAACATAGTTTGGATACAGAAGAATTTACACTTGTGATTGGTTGAAAATTTTATTACAATTTTTAGTTGAATAGTTCATCTCTCCTTACTGCATGCTCCTATTAAATGTTTTCGAAGTCCGTTCCTTTTAAAGTACATTCTTCGTGGAGTGAGATAGTGTAGACATGATTTTGTTTGTCAATGCTAAGTATTGATGGTGAACTAAATATTGGTGCTAAATATTCATGTTGGTTTTTCTCAGACAGTAACCTCAATCTCTTGGTGGTCCATATCTCGTATCTCTTCTTGATTTAATTAGTAGACAAATCTTAAAATTTCTGAACTGACTTTCTTTATCAGTGAGTAACCTTCTATTATAGCTTGTGCAATATGGTTACAGTTTTTGTTTACAGGTGGTCTGAAAACACCAATTGGTTTTATTCAATTGTGCATTTAGTTGCGACTCTGTTTTAGAGTTTAGTTTTTTATATATTATAGTTTCTAACATATTATGTACTTTATATGCACTACAAACAGAACAATACCATATTTGCATACTCCTCATTAGAGAAAGCAAACAGCATTTTCTTCATGAGAAAATAAATATTTCTTTAAACTCACAAATACTTTAACACGATGTGATATTATATGATGTAACCACTTCTCTGTATATCATAATACATTAATTACATTTCATCCTCTATCCTGAATAAATATTAACGAAATCTTTAAACATTCTGATGTACAATAACAATATTGTGTTGGATAGTTTGTTTTCTTAATAAGATCAAATTGTGAATAGAAAATTCTGCTTTAGTTATTTCTTTATCTGTGATATGTTTAAATAATTTTAAACTTATGTGTTTTAGGTCCGTTACGAGATTGTGGGCAGAGGTAAAGCTACTAAGTATTTCCATATTGATCCTGATCTTGGTACTATAACTGTAAAGGATGATCTCAGCAAAGAACCCGATTCTGAATATCAGGTAACACTATTTTTATTATTTCATATATTTCAAATAATAATGATGTAGTTAGGCATTAAGGTAAATTACTAAATTATTAGATGTAATTCTACACTGAATTACTGAATTTGTGCTTGTCCTGAGCCAAAACTGAAAACTGTTAACAAATATTGGAGAGTATGCATTATGTTTTGTATATTATATTGTGGTTTGATCCCTGGAAACATACCTCAGTTTCAAGTGGTCAAGTAAGTAGATTTTATACGTTTTTCTTTTTGGTTCAAAAAGTTCTGAAATTCAATAGAGATATAGTAAAATAGGATATTTAGTCTATAATTTTAAACTTAGAGAGGAATTCAGGAGTTGAACTTATGTCTCCACTTTTATAAACTTTTAATGTTTATCAATAATACTAAAAACTTTTTTCTTTGTTGAATATTTAGATTGATGTGAAGGCATCAGATCTTGGCTCACCTCAGCTCAGTTCTATCACATCAGTGGCTATATTTGTTCGTCGTACAGCTACTGTAGCTCCAGATCCTAATCTTGGCTTCCCAGAAGACTCATATACCATTCATGTTTCTGAAGATACATCCCCTGGAGCTCTTCTTAAGTACGAATTTTATTTTTATTTTTTCAATTAATTATCTTTAAAAGTATGAATTCACCGGGATACAAAATTTGGCAACAATCATTTTACATTACAGCCATAATTTTGTTAAGAATAAAAAACAACCGGTATTATTTTTCTTTGATGTACTGCCGCTCGATTTTGACGAGTATCTATCAACTAGTTGCTCATTGACAGGATACATGATAGCAACATCACTGTTAACATTTTATTGCCTGGTGTATACTAAGCTTAAGGCTGATGAGTGTATGGGATAAAATTTTCATGCACCTTTGGTGTGATAAACCTACCTCACTTCTTTTAGACTCCATACCAGATAGGAGTCACTCTTCAGATCAGGGGTTAAAGTCTACGGGCCAAATCTGGCCCGCCATGAAACATTAAAAATAAATCAAATGAATTGCTGAAACCCAACCAAGCTGGAGATACCATAGGAATGTTGTGAATTTTAATGTAGCACGCAACAACTTACCTTTGAGAAAACTCATTTTCGTAAATTAAGTATGTAAAATCGCAATACAGATCATTATTAACAGATGAACATTTGCAAACAACATTAATGATAATGTAAGAAAGTCCCGCTACTTTAATTTTAGGAAGTATGGAAGTGAGAATTAAACAACTTTGAAGTCCAGCGTATGATAAAATAATATCACAGAGTAAACAATTACATTTATAGCATTAGTGCGAAATTTAACCTCTTCACCCATCACATCTCTCATGGAGAGAGTCATTTGCAACATAACTCTCATCTGGAAGATATAGACTCATAATTTTTGAGAAATTAAGTTTCTTAAGCTTTTTTCAACCCTTCTGGAAATGGTTTAGCTTTAAAGCCTGGGAACCTTCATTAAGGTTAATTTGTTTAAATGAGTAGACCTACATTTTAAAGTATAAGTGAGTAATTGTTATCTTAATAAAACGTTTGTTCTTCTTTAGAAGTTGGTGGTTATTAAGTATATTATATGAGTAAAGAATTATAATAATAATTTTTGTCAATGTCATTATATTCTCAGAGATTAATACAGAACAAAGAAGGAATTTTTCGTTCATGTTCAAATGAGTAAAATAGCAACCTAATTCCTACCACATCTCCACCATATTACACCATGTTAATAATTAAAGATTATAATTCTCGCTCCTTAAGTCCATTCTTAAGTATAATAGATTATTAAATCTCTGTGTATACTCTATTTTAAGGAACACCAATTTTCATTTCCCCCCCTTCTTTCTGTTTAAAATTCATCTTAGATCATTTTTTCATTGTCATTATACCCATCTGCTCTAACATTTAATGTTGAAATGTGTAATTATTACTAGTCCCTTGTGTATTAATATTTTTCTTTGTTCTGCCCTTCTGGTAACACTGCTTGCTATTCTCCCGCTCTCTCTCTGTATGATCGCGTGCCGTAGGTTGTCTCGTTGCCTTTAATATATTCTTTGTTTATGTATGTGTTATGTAATAAATAGTTATCTATTAAAGTATAATAATCTTAATATAATCTATAATCATTTAAGGGAATAAGCATAGAATTTAACTATCGAATTCATATGAATATTTTTTTAATTTTCAGGAGGTTTGAAGTATTGTCAACAAGAACACCTCAGCAGGTTCCTCTAAGATGTTCCATTGTTCAGACCAATTATTCTGGTTAGTATTCATTTAAGTTTTATTATTTCATTTGTTCATTAAGTAAAACAATTACAGTGTTTTTTTTAAATTGATAAGTTTTCATGTGAGATAGAGCAGTATAATCTACAACTCTATATTATATTGGATAAGTGGCACAACAAAGATATAAGCTTAGTGTCTCTTTAAATATCTTTGGATATTAAGTAAAACTTAATTGATAATTCTGGGAATGAACATGAACGTTAATCAAAAGTGGTTTATTTTTATCAATATGAACTTGGATGGAACCTTTTTGATGGTGTTATACTCCAAAAATGTGTTTTATTTTTAACATATACCGTGCAATTTCAGTTTAAGAACGACTCCTTACGAAAAAAAGCTTTAGTTGCTACAGGCATATATATTTTACACTTCGTGCTTGATTTCCTGTAAGCAATTTCAAGAAAGTTGTGGAAAATAAAGATCAAAATTTAGAATGCAAAGTTCCAGATAGTGTTTTTAGAAGCTTTGCTTCAGTCAAAGTTACAGATATACTTTTTTCAATAACTTCTATACATTTTAATAGGAATTAATTAATCATATATTTGTTAAAAAAATTTATAATTTAAATGACTTCTACTCTCCAAAAAGCTATGGAATTTGTATAAAAACTACTGTGGAATTTTTTAAAACTGTTAGATATCTTATTAAGTTTAAATTTTAAAGTTAAAATTTTTAAGTGCAAATAATTTGTTATGTTGAAAATGAATTCAATCAAATTTGTTAAAGCGTAGAAATAATATTAACAAAATCAAGGACAAATAAATGACCCATAAGTCATTATTTATATTTTCCTCTCTAATGTATTTGCTTACTACTAATTGTATTTGCTATTAGTAATAAAATTACGTTGTTTCTCCTTTAGTTTTCTTTTGACTTTTAGTATGGTTGCTTCCATCTGTTTTTCAATTTAGCTTTAAAAATCATTTCTGTTCAATGGATCTATCATGTTAAAAGACTCAGAATAGTGTGAAGTGTTTTATATTATTGTTATTCTGCATATTGTATTTTGATTCTTTATAGTGTAGATATTTATTGTGAATTTAAAAAAAAAAAATTGCTTTTAATTTACTTATTTTTTAATTTCGGTCTAAAAAGAGTTTGGAAGAAATAAAAATAACAATAATTTTATAGGCTTAGAGTTAGTGTTTTTCATAATGGGGAGTATATTAAGGAAAAGTGTATTGAAATATTGTGATCAATTATTTTGTAAAAGGTGTTTCTGAGATTGTAAATATTGATTACGTTTAAAATCAATCAAAGTTGAATTTAATTTAAGAAGTTGATTAATTTAAAGAATTAAAATATTTTAAAAACATACTCATTGCTGAAATTGACTAGAATACATTAAGTTTAATAGTTTCATTCATCATGGAATTGCATCATAATAAATAATTATCTGCGACTAAACTGCTATTTTCTACCATTGTTAGAACGTGGGGAATAAAATTTAACTATAAATGGCAACTACCATCAGATATGGAGACTGAATAGAATTATATCATCTACTTCAAATTCAACATAAATCTAGTGATCTTCTTAATGGTTAAATTCCCGATGGATTTCCTCTCTTTCTCCTTCAATGATAGTTTGGTATTATATAAAACCAACTTGTCTGTAAATTGCAATTAATTTTCTATGATATTTTTATCAATGAAAACGCACTATATGCAATTTTGTTATCAGTTTTAAAAATACTTGCTTATTTTAAGTATTAAAGCTGAAAACTTATATAAAACACTTTAGTATTTCAAGTACACGTCCATATCAATGCTGTTCATGACCTACTAAAAAGGTTAAAATGATTTTTCATTGTAACTACAATTCTATGAATATTTATAATTATTAAGACGACAAGGTCAATAGTTAAAAAAATAATTCTTTATCATTCTTGATAAGCATGAAGTATAGTTCTGTGCAAAGTCGTAACATTAGTCAATGGTTCTAATCTATACTTATTTTTCAATAGAATTTTAAATAAGCTTAGTTGTACAAAATACTAGTAACTTATCAGTTGTCGAATTCTCCCGATAGCTTTTGGAAATTTTTAATTAATATTTCCTGTTGATTTAGCCATTTCTATTTTTTTTATTTTGTAATTCTCTAGTTAATTTTAGAAGTAGTAGTATACTATTTATTTTTTTAGATAGTTAACTGTACAATTTTTACATCTATACAATTTTTACATTTATTTTCAAGGTTTATGAATATATTTAATTCATATATATAATAAACTTTTATTAATTTATTCAAAATCAAAATTAACAACATTTTTATAGTTATACATTTCAAATTTAATATCACAGAATTGTAATTAAGAAAGATTCAAAGAAGTTTAAAAATTTCATATTAATATTTTGTTCTTGTTTATTGCATCTAATTAGTTTGAGAAATTCAATATTGATCAAACATAAATTAGCTATGTGTTCATATTAAAAATTAAGTTTTACATAAATTTGTCTAAAATAGTGTTATATTTTAGACTTATGATTTTTTACTATTAGACTGTTTCAAATAGCGTAATGTGTCTGTGTTATTTATTTGAAGTTTTTGTGTTAACAGTGTATTTGTGAATATTTAATGTGATTTGCATAAAACATGGATCCAAGATATTTAGTTTATTTTTTCATTTTCATGATAAGTAAGTTAACATAATTTTAATCCCATAGATTTTTTTTTTTTTTTTTTTTTTTTTTTGTAAATAAATGGCAATTCAAACCTAATGAATTCATAACATCAATCCATCGCACAAAAGCTTGAGGAGGGCTTTTCCCTGCCACAGAGCTCATTCAACTATATATGTAATTAGGTAGATGAGATGGGTTTGGCATGTTACTTAATTAGCTGTATTAACTGTGGTAGTATTGGCTTCACATAAGTAGCTTCCTACTGAAGTGATACTAAGTTAACACCATGGGGTGCTTTGCCGGAGTCGGAAATTTAACACATAATGACTATGAGCTAACATTGTTTTTTATTCATAATATCAAATTATTATAGGCAAACCGACAGATGTATAACTACCCTGCCTTTGGAAAACACAAACTCCTGGTATTCCAGTGCAGCACTCTTATCACTTAAGCTATGATTTAGGAATGTTTTAAGCGTCTAAATAGATATACTATAAAAAATACCCTTTATTAATAAGCAATACATATTTTATTATCATATACGTTAATTTTTTTGTTTAGATATATTTATTGTGAAGACATCAGGAGGCAAAGAGTGTGAGCTGAGACTCGGAGACAATCCTCTTGACTATGAGAAGAAGTCAAGTTATCAGATCAATCTTCAAATTGATTCACTTGCAGGTCTCATCAATCCAGCCAAAAATCAAACTTCGGTAAGCCTCTTCAAGCAATTCTGTTTCTTTTTAACATAGATATGTTTCTGGGCTAGGGGAGACAGATGAAATTCCCATCACTCAAGAAAAACCACGAGAAAAAACAACATGAAAAATGTGACACTTACTTACAGTATCAGAAAGTTGAGATATAGAAGGAGGCAGCTTAGTTTTCACTTTAGTACTATATTTTGCCACCAAGGGTTAACACAAAAACATATTCATAATTCAATGTTTTTCTTTTCATGAAGTTGATTTTTTTTTAAAAAAAGAATAAGTTTACAAGATTAGTTAGTTCAATTAGGTATAGTGCAATTTTGTGAATTTGTTCAATTAATTTTTAATAGATGATGAGATTTCATACATATGACATCGTTTATTAACAAAATTGATTAATTGTGTACACACAGGAAAATCTGTCAGTTCAAATCGAAATCTTGACAAGTTTCAATGTACAACTGTCTCTTTCTGTACAAACTCGGATAAATCTCACGATTAGAGGGAGGCATCATCAGTTTTAAAATTTCTTGCAAAAAATTATTAGCGAGGATCCTAAGAGCTTCCCAAGCGGCTTCCAAATTGCCCGAAGCTTGGTATGTGTAAACAGCTTGTGACACAGGTTAACTATGTAATGCGATTTCTGTACATTACTAAAATATGTATCATTCTTTATTAGTGTTTAAGATGAGTTCTTAAAATGGGGACAATCAGAATTGTTTTATAGCATGTAGTGTATTCACATATAATTACAGCTTACCAGTGTAGCTTATAGTTAAAAGGTGTTTAATGCTTCTAACCATTATTGCCTTTTACTTATTAGGAACATTTTATAGTAGCTTGTTGTTTTCAATTTATTAAATTACTCATTACTTTTATCACTAATTTAAATACGTTTAAAATGTAATAAAAAACATCCATTACAATTATTTTTTATTTTGGTGGCCTTCAAAGTGCAAAGATAATTTATAATGTTTAATAGGCAAAGTTAGAGACAGTAGACAGTAAAATTTATTTCCAGATAATGGCTTGTTTTCCCATTGAAAAATAAAATACATTTGTAAAAATAATTTTGAGATTGAATACGGTTCATATGTTTATACTTCCTATTTGTGTATTGTAGTAACATAGTTTTAGGTTTGAGGTAAGCTCATTGGGCTTACTTACATTTTAATATTGAATTCTGATTTTTGTGTTTATTTATTATTATTATTGTTATCAGGTGAAGATTGAAGTGGACGATGTAAACGACAATGGTCCTTACTTTGTCTACCCTCCTTACTCGAAACTTTTTAAGAAGGACAAATATTTTGGAGGAGTTCCAAAGGATACAAAGGAAATTGGAACTCTTGTACTTCAAGTTCAGGTAAATTAGTAGTGTTGGATTTTTCCTAATATTAAGGAACTAGCAACTTAACCACAGAGAGCTGGTTTGGAGGGTGGGGGATTGTAAATTAAAGGTAGATTGAAATAAAGATAGCAGTTTATGGAAATAGACAGTATAAATATAATGATTGGTTATTGAAGGGTTTTCTGGTGGTATTACCACAGACCACGCCAGTGTTTCTGGCGTAGCCACAGTTGATGTATGAAATTACTGGAGGTAATAATATTACTTAAATTAAAATTACTATTATTAATTACAACACCCAAATAGTGATAAACTAAAGTAAAATGTTAAACAGTGGAAAAATAATAAAAGTGCGTTTATCTATAGCGTAGTCTTCTTCAACACTGGGGAAGGTGTGGTGGGGAGAGAATGTAGGCTATGATTCTCATTTCCTTCCCAGAGTGCAGCACTTGATTCTATTGTGCAGTGCTTGTTTATTATTCATCAGTATAAAATATGTTTAAATACAATTTAATTGATATGTTTAGCCATCTTTTCCAATATTTTGAAAGAAATAAACTAACATTTTATTTTTATCTATTAGAACCATATTATATGATAACAAAAAACTTGCTTATACAAGTAAAATCCCTAGTTTATCTGTAAAAGCAAGTTGTTTTTTTACAAGATTTTAATATAAGAGGTTAATGTAAGGCAGATAAAACCTACATGAACTAAAACCACTGCTGCAATCAAACCTAGCCCATGAAACCTAGTAATTAACCATTTGTATCTATGAAATCTACCCTGTTAAATTTCAAAGAAATATTTAAAACCATTGGACTCTGAGAAGTGAACTGTATTGTGTAGATATTAAAAATGATGAGTATACTCACCAACTATGAGACTTAAAATTGGTAATTTTTCTAAATGTTGTTGGAAATTGACAACCTTTCGGGGAGAGATGGTAGGCTGCATAACTATTAATGGCAAAATAATGGTAGAGAGAAATGGCCTAACATTTATTTCAGTTTTACCTTTGTTGTTTCCTACCTTAGAACTTTACTCTAAAAACCCATTAAAAAAAATCCATAACATTTTATTTACCTACTGCCATCAAGTATAAAACCTCATAAATAACATAAAATCCACCAGATAGAAAGAATACAAATGTAAAATTTGTAGTTGAGTGGTTTAAAAAAAATACCCTTTATTAATAAGCAATACATATTTTATTATCATATACGTTAATTTTTTTGTTTAGATATATTTATTGTGAAGACATCAGGAGGCAAAGAGTGTGAGCTGAGACTCGGAGACAATCCTCTTGACTATGAGAAGAAGTCAAGTTTTATTCTGCATATTGTATTTTGATTCTTTATAGTGTAGATATTTATTGTGAATTTAAAAAAAAAAAATTGCTTTTAATTTACTTATTTTTTAATTTCGGTCTAAAAAGAGTTTGGAAGANATTTATTTTTTTTTTTAAAGTAGTAAAGTTGGTAGCGATAAAATGTCAGTATGCCTTCCTACTCTGCACCATATAAACAAATTTAAAAAAAATATGTATCCTGAAAACCCACAATTACTTATTTATTATATTCCATCAATTCAAGATATTGAAAGAGAAAACAATTATTTTTTGTTGTGTTTATTTTACATGGTTTCTATTCATAGATATTTATTTTTACCTGGTGAATCCCATTACTCTATTACATTACTGTGTTTAAATTTAAATAAGAAAATGTCATTTTGGAGGCCGAATAAATAATATTTATTATATTTTTTCTTCTTTTGTGATGGTTATTTTTATCCTTGGATAATTAGATAAGGAATATGTACACTTTTAAAGCTTACTTTAGTATAGACAGAAATATTTGTTTTCCTTTGATAATATTAATAATATTAAAAATGTAAATACTTAAGGACACTTATTGTCATCGCATGATCTCCTGCTTAATCATATTTCCTTTAATTTTTTTTTAAAATTCTATCTAAATCCATCATTTATATGTAATATTTATAATAATCACCAACAAGAAATGAATATATTATTATAATAATTTTATCAAATTTTTATGTTTCCATCTCTTTGGCCTAGATGATGATCCTAATTATCTCTAACTCTGTGGCCCTACAACATAAGGGGCTTATAGAACTATATATGTGAAACCAGTTATTCACCATTTGGCATAAGCAGCCCATTAAAATAACAATGCTGGGTGAAAATTGAGCGGATAGCCCTTTGGAGGAATTAAATCTAGATCTGTGGCCACCCATCCAACCACACCATACCATCCCCACATGACTACGCCCTATGCTTAATTGATAGAAGAGCCAAATTCTCTTTTGTATGAGGTACCAAGGCTGAGATGATGCTCATATACGGTTACCCAAAATGAAGATATTGTGGGAAGGCAATATCTTACTCTTTTTTTTCTTTAACATCCATTTATCATTTTAATAATGTATACATTTGATGGTTTAAACAGGCTAAGGATCCTGACAGTGGTCGTGCTGGTATGATAGAGTACAGCTTAGTCAACTCTACAAGATGGGCTGGTTTCTTCAACATAGATCCTCTGGGTGGATTCATCAGAACTGCAAGGTCGTTAGATCAGGCTGGTGATCGACCAATTGTACTTCATGTTCAAGCAAGGGACGGACCAACTAATGGAACTAATCATTTAGCCACCACTCAAGTAGTTGTACGTTTTTTTTATGTATAAAAAACTATATAATCATTTATTTGAAGTATGATAATTATTATTTATTTATCTCCTCTTGGAACTAGATTGCTTTTAAAAGAACTTATTGTATACAATATTCATTAGGTTCATACTTTCTCATTTGAGCTATTCCACTTTACAATAAAAAATATTCTTTAATTTTCAGATAAATGAGATATCAGATGAGGATCGAGTGGTCCTTACAGTAGGTGGTCTAGGTCCAGAGAAGGCTAAGGAGTTTGAAGTGGACATTGTGTCAACTCTAGAACACTCTACCGGACTTATCGTAGGTGTGGAGAAGGTTACAGCTCCTCATGAACCACCAAATAACATTACATCAGCTGAACTCTGGGTCTACTTTATAGATCCGACCAATGAAACCATTCTTTCAAGAAACACCACCAAAATAGAGAGGTAATGTCACTTTCATCTTGTCTTTTCTTTTTTCCTTCTCTTATAACACTTTTATTCTTGAATATGGCATAAATTCCAGGTGTTCTTCAAATTTTTAAAAACTGTTACTGCCATCATCTAAGTTTTTTGTGATTTAATTGTTACTAGCTAATGCTAATTAGAGTATGTACGTTACAAGTTGTGACTTTTGACACTCAGATTGGCTAACCTAAATGAGGAAAAAAAAAATAAAGCCACTAGGCCTGTGGGGGAGAGGTGGGACCAGTGACATTTTCATTGGCCTAGTTGGCCCGACCTTCTAGAATTAAAAATCCTGACCTCTTATTGGTTCCCCAACCCAATTTCTTGGATTTTTCTACGCTTTCAAAATTCACAACTCATAACGCTAAAACTGTCATTTTTTTGTATAGTATGTAGTAGTAAGTCCTAGTACTAGTTGGATAGGACAAACCACATGTTGGAATAGTAATAAGGTCTTATTTAGACCTATTTTACTAACCTTATGTTAGAGAGTTCAAGCCACTTCACTCCTCATCCTTCACTCTCAGGGTACTGCTGAAGTGAGTATGATGTGATCTTTAGAGAGCTATGCAAATTATTTATCACATTTTGATAAAATTAGTAGCATACAAATATTATTGACTTGTGTGTGACATTATTATTTACTAGTTTTGTAGATGAAGGTGATCCCTAAAACTTTCTATTTTCCTGAGGTTGTAGGTCTATCGGGATGAAAAAAACATTCTATTGAGCTCCTCTAACTCATTTCTGCTAATGTTTAAATGGTTTTTTCATCCTGATAGACCCACAACATCAGGAAAATTATTTACTAGTGTTAACATAACAACTTTTTTCTCTAATTTGTCCAACAAATATTGTACCTCGTATGCTCACACAAATTTTATTTCGTTACACTTGCACCTCAAACAGATTTTCATACATTTATAATGCAAAAGTAATCCTAGTTCAAGTATAGAGAGAGCACAATGTCTCTCTGCACTGACTTGTCGATTACGTTATCTTTTTTTATTGTTATGATATAGTAGAATTAATTATTAACTTTTTGTTTGTACATACTTTTTTTTGTAATATTACTGAATGTAGTATAACATGAATGAGATTCAGACTAATATCTGAAATTGAATTTAATTGTTTTGTCTTTTTACAGTTCAACATATGACGTCTTTAAATGATAATTAACTTTTTATTTTCTGTGTATTACAGGGATGTACTGTCTAATGAAGGAGTGCACAACATGACCAAGACACTGTCAGAAGCTATAATAGATGTGTGGGTTGAATCAGCAGCTGGACCTCCTGTCCAAACCCCCCAGGATCCTGTGAGAACAGCTATCTTAGCGTTACAGTGGGATGCTTTCCCTCTAGCAGTCATTCTTATAGCCATACTAATACTACTCCTAGGAGGTGCTGGCATCATATACATCTGCGTCTCGTGGTCAAGGTAAATATATGAAATACATCAGTCAATGACTTGCATTAGAATTGCATTTATATTGAACTTTAGATCATCCAAAACACTCTTGAGGGCGTGCATATGTTTTATGGTGAATATTGAATGCTTCTGTTGTCTCTTTTTCTCTTTATGGAAATACAGTAAAAACCACAGTCCCCACAGTGTTAAACTGTAGGGACCAAAATATTTTTTCTTCTCAAACGAATTTTTGTGTTAAGCGATGCATATAGAAAAAAAAAAACACCAAATAAAATGTATTAATAAAATTTTATTAATTTACACTTTTATAATGTATTTTTCTGTATATTTATTGTCCAGCACATCGATACTCTAACACTATCACATTTTAAATTGTTATATGTCTAAGTTGGTTTCATTTGTATATTTCAGGTATAAGGCATACAAAGAACGAATGCAGAGGATGTATGTAATGCCCAGATACGATCCCGTATTTGTTGAACCCAATTTAAAAGAATATGAAACTCAGGTTAGTCCGTTGTATTTTAACTTGTTTTTTTATTGCTTTGCTTCTACGTGAAAAATATATATATTTTTTACTTAGAACTTTAAAAGAAAGAATCATTATCGAAAATTGAAAAGGTTAATGTGAGAGTTATATTTTCCAGAATGACTTATTTTTAGGCATATATTTGTTGGTTTCTATAACCTTTTTCTCTCATTTACTCTGGTTGCATAAGTGTTAATTGCATTATGTATATTAAGTGATCTATACGAGAGTAATTGGTCACAGATTTTTAATTTCAGAAAAAGAGGAACAATATCTTTGCTGGATATAACACACAAAGCACTAAAAAAAAATTGTTTATTACAATATGGACTTATGGCCTTTTTAATTTTAAAATTAATAACTATGCTTAATTAAAAATTGAGATTTAGGCAGATATAGAAGGAGGCAAGAGTGAGTGGCAGACTCAAAACAGGGATAATCTAAATTAGATACTTTAAAGTTTTTTTTTTAAATTACAATCTACTTATGTTAAAGTTTCTTATAGAATGTTCTACTTTTTTGGACCTTGTGCATAAGTCTCCCTCACAACTACCTTCAGCATGATCTGCTAATTTAGATCCCCCCCTTGATCGTGTTCTCTATACGCCACATAGCCTTTGCCTGTGCTACACCGAAACTTTTCTCGAGGCTCATCTATCTGACACATAATTTTAAAATGCATTTAAATAGTTACCATGGATTGTATTTTGTAGAACTTTAGACAATTTTGCTGAGTTTGTAAAAACCGTAACCATGTGATTTTATGATGTTGTTTATTCTACAATTAATACTTTTATGTGACGTAAATATGGATTTTGTTTTTTTATATTTTGATATTAATTGTTGCAGGTTCTCCAGATGAGTGTTCCTATGGATGATAGTGACAGTTACCATGATCTACAGATTGATTTTAGTCAGAAGAACCATGCATTCTCATTGGACAATGTTAGCTACATCACTAAAGACCATCGTAATGGTTTGTTCAATCTTTCTTATATCAAATACACATATTTTTACCTGAATATATTTTGTAAAAATGGTCTGCAAAAAAAATTATATTTATAGCAATAATTTTTATATTATAGGTACTTATGTATAATTCTTACAGTCAGAAATTTATTACAGAGGAAATATTAAATCTATCTGAAATATGTAAAGGTGTTTAGCCCCATTCTAGTCATAAAATTGACCTGTCTTTACTATTACCCATGAATAAAATAAATTATATTATTATTATTTATTAATTATTGATTTTCCATGCAATGCGATCTATATATATGCCTACTCTTATACTGGGTAAACTTCATCTGTGTGGAGACTACATGAGCAACATTTGACAACGTTGTAAACTTATTTTATTAACTGTGCCTATTGATTACTGCCTAGTTATTTATTTAATGTTTTATGTTATAGGTGGTAGTCCTGCAAGCAGTGAGGCAGCTACTACAGCCCGTGCTTCCAGTATCGGGAGGCATAACAACAACAACAGTATACAGGGAAATATCAACCATTCCTACCATAGGTAAATACCTTTTAATATAAAATATATCTATAAGTTATTATCTATGCTATGATAAATCTATTAATTGACCTCTGATAACCATTATGAAGTTGAAGGACAATAATATTATTTAACACTAAATAAAGTAGAATATAAAAAATATACATATTAAAGAACGAGAGTTCTTTTTTACACTGAAGGGGAGCTTCAATATAGGATGTCCACCGAACTCTATTTACTGCTATATCCTCAGTCTTCCAGATCTTGCCTAGTCTTTTAATCCCTTCCATAATGGTCCTTCCTCCAAATCCACCAATGTCTCCATCTTATCCTCTTTCTCTATGGATTATATCCTCAGTCTTCCAGATCTTGCATAGTCTTTTAATCTCTTCCATAATGGTCTTTCTCCAGGTCCACCAATGTCTCCCTCTTATCCTCTTCCCTTACGGATTCCAGTGAAAGCCACTTTTGGTCACATCATCCTCTGGTTTTCTTACTATATTATTCTTTCAGTTTTCTCTCTTTGACCTTATAAATAAAATCACCCTGCCCAGTTCTCCTCCATTATTCAATCAGACCATCAAATTCCGAGGATTCATTCTCCTCCTAAATGCCTATTAATTTAACTGTTGCCAAAGCAGTCCCCATTTGTATAAATCATAAAAAAAGAACTGAGGTTATTATACTTTTGTTTTTGTTTTGTTCTTCTAGTTTAAATGGCTTTTTCTTTGTGAAATCAAGATTTTTTGGAACTCTTAACACTAATAACTATTAATTCATAATTAATAACTACTATAATAATCAATTAAATTAATAATAATTATTAAAATAAATATTTAAAACCACTGTTACATACACTGGGCCCATTATCTTGCATTTATGTCTCTCTATCCTCTTTTCTATTCCATTTATATCTTCATATCCTCTTTTTATTTCCTCAGCACACCTTCATGTCATTGCCTCATTTGATATTATGTGACCTTCTTTTTTCATTTTATAGCTATTGGTATCCTAAGATTTTAATTTGTTCGGATGATAGAACAAAAATCTAGCCTGCTTTCATTTTATAACAGTAATAGTGATAGCTACATCATATATTTAAATCTCTTTCCTTAACCACGTTTTACAAACTCCATGTTCTCCATTACTATGGATAACATACAAAGCCCTCCATGGGCATTTTCACCATGGAGTTTATTTTTTAATAAATAAGATACTATTGTATAACAGAGAAAATGAATTCTTATTAATAATAATAATTTTGATAAACAGGTCAGAAGAAGACTTGGGCCCCGGAAGCGCAAGCCCTACCAACGAAAACGTAATATTCAGAGAAAAAAAAGACTACTCTCACTTGGGTTTTAACTACCTCATGGATAGATCCATTGAAACAACAACTGAACTATAGTCGCACTAAACGTCTACACTAGGAAAACTATAGTGTACACACAACTTCCTTATCAACACTGATGCACTTAGCGATGTGTCAAACAATTTAAACGACTATTTAATTCTAGTCAAATGAATCAGCTGATGTCATTTTTTTGTACACTTTTGTGTAAATGAAGGACAGGTCTTAATTTTTTTGAAAAAAGAAGTCCATAAAAAAACGAATTTGTTATGACTGAATATTGACCTTTAAAAACACTAGAAAAAAAGAACGAATTTTGTACTTAATATATTATATATTTTACGAATTTAGTAAACAAATTATTTGTTTCTTATTTTAGTATGCATCCTTTTTTGGATTATTGTGCTAATATTTAGGAGTTTTTAGCGAATTGTCTTTCAAAGTTAATTTTTTGAAGTTTCAAGACAATTATTGTTTTTTTCTGATATACTGGTAACACTTATTACAATATTAGTGGTGTAGAAGATTCTAGTATTTCTTCAAATACTATACAAATTTATTTTTATTTAAAAAATGAACTCCAGTATGAGTCAAGGCAATTCATTGACGAAAAAATAAATAAATTTATAATTGAGAAATGTATTTATTTTGAAAAAGGATCCAATTTATGTTATTCTTTTTTTTAAAAAATGAAATAAATTATTGAAGAAAAATTTATATAAAATTAATTAAAAATATGAAATGTATATAGAAAATATATATTGAATTGTGAATTTATAAAGAAATGTGTAAAAATAATTTTATCTAATTAAAAATGTATACTAACATTAAGAAAAGAGATTATATGATTAATTTTAAAGATGTGTAAAATAAATTAGATAAAGTATATGAATTTATAAAAATTAAAAAAGAAAATGTAAATAATATGTTTTATAAGACGGTGCACTTATGTGAAAAAACATAGGCTCCGAAATAGCTAATGACATTGGGTGTATTGAATATGTGATTGAAATAAACAGCATAAGATTTGCTCCATTGATAATGTTAAATGCATGATAAATACTTGCAGAAAGAAATTAGCTGCATGGGGCATGTTAAATATATGATAAATATAAACGGAATAATATTAACTGCATTAAACTTGTTAAATGCATGATAAACAGAAAAAGATTTGCTGCATCTGGTATGTTGGATACAAGAAAACACCCACAGAACAACTTTAAGATTAGATGTCCTGGCGGGACATAGAACTTGAATGATAAATATATATATCACACTCTTATGCATTTAATAAGGTAAAAGGGTTAATTTGCCTTTTTCTATCTCCCTGCTTGAATATGGCATAAAGAATTAGGAAGAAAGCAGTTTATGAAATCAAGAAAATTATTTATTAATTTCATACTAAAGTATTAAAAAAAATTATATTTATTTGAATAAATAAATATTTTTTGTTTTATAAAGATAGATTTTTTATTGTAAATAATAATAATAAGTAGAACTTTTTTACCAGATTGTGTGAGATTTTTTTTATTAATAATAATAAATTTACAGATCTTTTAATTTGATTGTATATTGTAAATTTGAATTTTCAGTTATGTATATTTTCTATATTAATATAAAAATTTAACTAAATTGTAAATAAAAAAATATGAAAACACAAAAAGAAGAAAAAAGAAAGTATTTTCTAATGTACTTAATGAGATTGTTAATTGATTAAATATTTAATGTTTATTTCTTTTTAGTATTTTAGGCTTTTTAATTTAAGTTAATTTTTTTTTTTTTTTTTTTTTTTTTTTTTTTTTTTTTTTTTTTTTTTTTTTTTTTTTTTTAATGTTTTACCAATAGTCATTAGAAAAAAAATAACCAAAAGTGTAAAAATTATTAAAATGGAAACAAAAAAGACATGATTACTATGTTGAACACTTGGAGTAGAAAAAAAAAGTATTTCAGATTTTTTGGGAAATTATATTAAATGGTTTCTTTTAGAAAAACCCTTCTTAATGTCAAGCTTCGAGTAAAATAAATAAATACTTTACATTACAACATGTAGTACGGTGTATGACTTTTAAGCATGATTTTCTAAATCGTAGGATTTCTTTGTTGAGTACTGAATACATATATAGAATATATATATATTCTATATATAGTGAATATATATAGAAATAATGCTCTCAGAATACCTTACATTAGGAATGAAAAAAGGCTTACCAGAAAAATACACAATTTAAAACTTTAAAATTACATCACACTGCAAGTCTTTCATGACAGTGAATTACTATATTTTTATGTAATATATTATTGTTGAAAAAATTTATCAATTAAATTGTTTTTTATTTGATTAATTTAGCATATTTTCTGCCTTCCTTATAGAGATTCATAATTTTATGACTATATTTT
>KZ651264.1:190697-209785 GCA_001010745.2 Gerris buenoi | reverse complement strand
TAAACATGAATAAATAGAATGAAGTGTAAAATTATAAAAATAAATAAAATAAATTAGTTTAATAATCATAATTATGAAGTAAAAAAATAAATAAAATTGGACCAAAATTAAAAGCAAGAAAACGGAATTGTAAGGAATTGACAATGTTTGATCCTAAATTTGTTTTATTAGGGCCAAATAAATTCTTAGACTTATGTCTAGAAAGACAATGTTTGCACTTTGTAATCTTAGAATATAGATGAGAATACAACAAATAGATATGTTCCATTTGTATATTTGTTGATGTAAATGATTAATTTCCTGGTCATAAACAACAATTAAACAACGAAATCCTTATTATTGCTATTTTTAAACTTTACTTCAAACTTGATTTGAAATAACGAAAATTTCTTCAACAATTGTTGTTCCGAACTCTAATAGAAATCTTAAGTGACTTGAGTTAGAGGAAGACAAAGGAATGAAGAAGAGATATAGGTTGATAATGTTGTCAGCTATTTTTTTTATTCATATTTCATCTCTTCCAATCAGGACAAAAGACGAACATTTATGGTTGGTTGCTGAATTCACATAATGAAAGTCTTATACAATTAAGTATTTGTATAAGATATATCAAAAGTTATTTTTGTTGAAAAATCTCTCTTTATTCCTAATGAAGCAACTTTTTTGCTTATAAAGACTCAAATTATTACTCCTTAACTTGTAAAACTATCCTCAGCTCTTCCAGTTCCAATTTTATTTTATTTTTTTTATCCCTTTTTTGTCCTAATACCTAAATATATTAATTCTACATGTATGTACATTATACATAATAATATCAATTGAAATTATTATTAGAATAAACTTTGGTTTATTAATTAATTTGTTTAATGTCAAGAATGTTATAATAACATTAATTTTAAATCATCGATCTGTGTTAATTCGAATTTTAAATCCTACTAAAGATGCAACTATTTAGGCTCTTTGTTTTATAATTTTTTTTTCTTTTTTGTAAATTAATTGTAAAAAATGATATGTACTTATAAAAAAAATAAAAAAACTTCTGTCACAGTCAAATTTGACAGGAGAAAGTGCTCAAAAAAATGTGTCATATTTTAATTTCCTTACGGAAGTTTTTAATTTCCGAGGGGCTGTTGGAACACACCAGAGAAGGCAGCTCCTGTCATTTTATCCATATTTTGATTGGCCTGCGTGAAGTTTGAAAAGTATTGTCGAAAGTCAACTGCCGGGAAGTCATGCACCAGAGAATTTGCATTTTTAGGCAGAACTTTTTTATTACTTAATACATAATAATTTAGGCCAGTATCAAAGTTTACTTAAAATATAACAGTACCACCTGTTTCAAGATCTGGCTATCTCCTTTTGTTGCGGGTGAACCTTACTTGGAACTCATTTATTATTTATTAAATATGTTACCAGCATCCATTGTAGTCAAATCTAGCAATAGATACAACAATTAAATAAAAACAAGTCGGAAAATTAGTGTGGCACATAGCTTCCTCACGCTATGCTTTTACAATCTATTATTACCTAATTTATTTAATTTTCCTCCTCTCTTTTAAATCTTCCACAATTATTTTGTTTTATTACATGAATAAATTAGTTAAAGTGACTAAAAGTTGCGCATATGGTTGCAATTAATGAGGAATAGTAGTAGAAATAAGAGGGGAAAGTATATGCAAGCCTAATATCATTCGTAAACATAATTGGTAATACTTGTGGAGGTAACAAAAATATAAAAAAATAGATGCATTTAACAATTTATTGATGCAATGAATTATCAAACAGTTACCCGTCACCAAAATAATATTTGGCATACTGTCTACCATAGCATAATATCCATGATTTATACTTTACAAACAATAATCTGATAAACTTGAACATGGCTTTCTCATTTATACATATATCAGGTGCTTCAAAAAAATGTGTTGGAAGGGTGTGATTCCCTTAATTCTAAGAAAAAAAGTTCCTAATTAACATGGTTCTGTAGCTCTTCTTCTAGAAAATGGCGATATGATTGACCATTTAGCCTTAATGGCTAATATGCCCAACATTAAATGCCCAACACTGTACTGACCAAAAATTAACGAAAAATGTTTGCTAATGATCTTCCATTATGGAATGTGGATGTTTGTTATGAAAGTTTGTATGTGTGTTATGGAAGTTTATAATTGCTGAGGAACAAATCATAAAGTTGAGAAAAAAAATTGCTTTGTCCTTAAATAAAACTTTTTCCTAAGAATTGAGGATTTTGCACAATTCTTTCTTAAAACCATAGAGACACAGCCAAATCTTAGTGGGGAATCCCTGGGGTAAAAGGGCTTGAACTCGCTGTAAGTGATATGGCTATAGCATATGGCTTTTTATTATCCTCCATAATCTAACATTACTAAGGTTTAGGTGTGAAGTTATTTTTCTAGTGCTTGGTGCTGGATCGTCTTTAATTTCTTGAAAAACCACTTCTTCCATTTGGGGAGTTAGCAGGCAAGGTGCACATTTCCTCCCACAAACAATTGTTTTTTATCAACAACAAAACACATTGCTACTTTTTTTTATGTTTTTCATCATAAAATGCTGGTTTTCTCTAATATAGTTATGTTAGAGATTTTTTACAGTAGTATATTTTTATGTAGGAACCATTGGGGGTTCAAAATGTGCTTTCAAAACCATAGCATAATGGCCAATTTCACTAGTGTTAAAATTAAATTGGGGCACAAAAAGTAGCTAATATTCATGATAAGTGTACAAAAACTGAGTTTTGCATCTCAACCGTTGCATCCAGTCAAGGAATCGCACCTTTAATTTTCTGACACGTTTAGAAACACCCGGTTTCACAATATATTGTGATACTGAATTTAAGTCCTGATTTTAATTAATTGTCCTGATTTTATTTATGATGTTTAAAAAGTGTTTAACATATGAACGTTAACATCTCGTAACTTATATAGTGACGAACTGTCATTCACTTGATTTTTGTCTGCTAACTAATTTCCACCATACTGCCTTGTTTTATTGATGTAGTCATGTCCACCAAAAAGGGCAGGACATGGCTGCTTTGCCGGTTTGTTTTTTTCAAATGCCTATAGCCAAGTTATGTCCCGCAATTGAACTTAGCCTACCACATAATCTTAAAAAGCACGAAAACACTTACTTGTACACAAAATTCTAGCTTAATGTTNTTCTCTGAATTCCTGGCACTTGCCAGATCCTGGGATATGGGCGAAATCGCCCTGGTCAAGTCCTCTTCCTGCACAGAGCACACACCATCCTGGTGTGGTACATTCCTTAGCCTTGTGCTCTGAGGATCCGCATTTATAGCAGAGGCCACTTCTGTCTGGTCTAGCTTAATGTTAGTCAGACCCTTTTTTGCTCGTTATCTCCTGGACTATTAGAAATTTTAATTAAAATTGTTGGAACTTTTTTGAATAATTTCAACCAAATTGTATCATTTGGTCTGTCAAAACTATTACTTGCTAGTAAAATAATCTTTTGGCATAATATAAAGATACATAATATTTATATCAAAGATTTAGAGAGCCATAATAAAATTATATTTAGCATAAACCCTGTGGCAGGTTATTGTTTTAATTATATAATAATAATAATAATAAATTAATGTAAAACTTTAGCGACAGGAAAATAAGATAGCAAAATCTTTCAAAAGTCTAATATTCTAGGTTTCTTACAGTAGAAATTGAAATCTGCCCAGAAAAACTTAGTTCTGTTTGGAGTTTTAAAGTAATAATTACTCCCTTCACTGCAGGATGGATGTAGAAACCAAGCTACTGTATCTATATATACATAGCCTAAAGCTCATCAATTTTCCCACCGAGAATTCATCAAGCTGTCAACCGAGGCTGAACGAGGGAAGTTGGTGGGAATAAAGAGAGCGGATTATAATAAGTTTGATGAAATGATCCCCAACCCGTGGGGGCTATCCTTGAAAAGGATGGCTAATACTAAAAACTGACATGATTGATAAGCTTTTTCCCTTGTCACCATCAATATGGATAAGTATAAAACAACACAAAAATAATAGTTAAAATAAATCAATTCTTAGATAAAACAAATAATAATATTAACCCAAAAATATACTAGATGTAAAATTAAATCAAAAGGCAAATATGTTTTTCAACTAGCAGTAGCAAATTTACGCATTATTGAACTGTTTTTAGGCATGAAAAATTAATTTCTCTGAGGTTTCAAGAAAAATTTACATTATGCAGCAAAATTGTATTTTGCTGAGGATTTTTCCAGGCTAAGCTATGCCCACATTCCCCCCTACAAATAAATAAACAAACAACCTTTAACCTAAATTATTTGAACAATTTACCTTAAAAATTTTACAATTTATAAAAAAAAGTTTATAAATACTTATAATTTAGGTTAAAGATTTATCAAATACAACAGAGCAAAAATATATTACAGAAACTAGTAGGTCTTAAAATAATCATAAATAAATTAAATTAGTGGCAACACTGCAGCTCGTCTTATTATCACCATTTTGTTTTGTTTTTACTGTATTTCTGCAAATTCATTTTTTATAATTATAACATTTGATATTGTAGCTTGGTTTCTTAAATTTAAATAGTTCAATAATAGTATTTTTATAAGTTAAATACTTGTATTTATTATAGTATGAATATAGTGGAATATGTCAAAGATCTATTTGAAAATACACCCCCAGGAATCGCAAATATTGCCTCAACTTCAAAAGAGACTATATTACCAGCAAAGACGGCGAGCAAATATTTATAAATGTATGAAACTTTTAAAGGTTGGTGTAAAACAATAAATTTTATCTATTGGAAAAATTTTTCTGTCACCTGTAGAAAAAATATTGTATACAACAAGGCAGCAAGGAAACATTTCTCCCTCATTAATATATTGCCTGCCTCAGCTTCACCTCAGTTGCTGTACGTTACATACGGCAAACCATTCATTTCTTTCTCTGTTCTTCCTTTGTTTTCTATCTTCTTTGTGTGTGTCTTTTTTCTGTTTTTAAGATAAATAATAAGTAAGTAATAAAGTACTTAATTACTTAGTATTTAGCACTAAATTACTACATTTCTTACTTATTATTTATCAAAGGAAGTACAGAGAAATAAATTAATGGTTTGGTTTAAGAAATTAAGTGGCCCGCCATTTCGATAAGTCATGAGTGGCGTAGCGGAGGCACCACTTGCACGCCTTTTCCACTCCATACCAGTGTACATTTGGGCCATAATTTAGCATATAGAGGTGGCACAAACCAGTGCCACACCAGACCCACACCACTCGTGTGTAAATTGGGCCTTATATGACCAATAATATAACACCCTTATATAACAATTAATAAATAGTTTTTTTTTTAATAAATTGTGTGTTGCATTATTAAATTTAATATTAATAATATACTTTTCTTATAAATTGAAAACCTTTGACAACTTTAAAAAGCTGTTGCGGTAAGGAAGGTTTCTGAGACTTTGTAAAAGGCTAAGAGATTATATCCTTTTCTGAATACTTGACTTAAATTAAAATTTAATATCTTTAGGAGGCTGTTTTTTAGTTTGCATACACAGACTAATATAGTAACTATTCATAACTTTTTGTAAAATTTTTAACATTATTTATGAAATCTTGCATAGTGCTATTGAAAGTACCTTTATTTCTTTTAGTTGATAATGGGATACTATCATTATCATATATGAAAGATAATATATAATTTACAAGAGATACCTCTTAGTTTTACTCAGAATTATTGAAAGAGAAAAGACATTATAGAAATTATTTCAATAAAATCTGTGCTGACAGTTTTTAAATATTTTACCATTACAGTTCAGTTGATGGAGCACTGTGGTTAAGGTAGGGATATATGGCTTTATTTTCTGCTTTGAAGTGTATTTACCTGTTAAAATAATTATTTATTATAAACCGTACTTTCATTATGCCCTTAACAGTCCCTAATAATATATTTCTAATGTACTTAAATAGGCTTAAGTATGAGTGATCAATTAACTAGATCAATCAAGATATTTTCAATTAATGTGTTAAAAATATCAGTTTCACTTCTCGCTGAATTAACTTAATTATTTTATTTTAAATTGATAGTTTATGTCTTTTAATTGGTTGTACCATAGATAAGATAGTGATACTATTAAGTTGAACACCCTGGTACTTTTTTAAATTAGGTCGGATGTGGCAAGATTTTACTTGGTTACCCACCGTTTGTTTACATTTTTGTCCTTTTTTTTTTTTTTTTTTTTTTTTTTTTTTTTTTTTTTTTTTTTTTTTAATTGACATTCTTAACTGGGAATGTTCAAATATTCTTTTAGGACAAAGGAATATCACACTTCTGTAAATGAAAATTACAATATCCATTAGTCTAACTATCTAGAAAATCAAAATAACCTTTAATCCAATAAATTTTGAACTATTCGTTTGTTGTTCACTTGGATTTAATAATAAATAAATAAATGGTGGGTAACAAAGTAAAAGAGTGCCCACACCCTTATATAACAATAAATACACATTAAAAAAATGTGTGTTGCATTATTTAAATTGAATATTTATAACAGTTTATTACAGTTCGGATATTGCGTATTATTTTTCTATGGCTCTACGTGATTTAGTAAGGAAGCTATAGGCCACTTTAAATTAAAATTTAAAATGCATTTTTTCAGGCATTTTTGCATATAATTGCATTTCTTCCTCTTAAATTGTAGTATCCATTATTAAAAGAATCTCTATTTCTTCCCTGCAGATGATAATTTAGTACATAACAAAAGTTAGCCTTCGCGAAATAGTAATAGTAAGTAATAAAAAAAGTAAAAATAAAATAAATAAATAATGTTCTCTTTGTGATGAATTCTTTTAAAGTACATTATACTTTGTATGTTTCACGACTTTTGTACATCAATATACACTTTAAATACCTCTGTATGTTAATATAATCAATACACAAGTTATAAAATAAAAATAAATTTTAGTTTGATGTTGTAGAACGGTTTAAGAATCTCTACATTAATGTTCACGAAACAGTAATATATTACGATACATTTCTTTATAATGGTGCATGCTAGTTTATATTTAGTGTTGTAGTTATGATGAGTAGTGACAATAGTGTTGTAGCTGTTGTAGTGCTGGTAGTTGCTATTTATATAAAGATATTAAAAGGAATTGAGGTCAGAGTCGGTCGCTAGTTCTAGTAGTAAGTTATCATATTAAAGAGTATAAGGTATAAGATGAAAGATGAGTGACAGACAAGGGGTGAGGGGTTTAGTGTTAGTAGTTGTGTTGTGTCACTCTGACAGCTTCGTGTAGGTTACTCTACGACTACTAAGGCTCTGAAACTTCACTCTGTCAGATTACCACCCATTTATCATAATATTTTGAGCTACGCGAGTCTCCCCCTCCCCTCATTACTGAAGCCCATTTGTCACTGTCTGTTGGGGCCCCTAAGGTCTGATGGATGAGGCAACTCCTTCTAGCTGGTAATTAGGCCCCAGCCTTGTCTACTGTAGGCTTCTCTTCTCTCAACGCTTGTATAAATCTTTTCTAACTTCCACATAGCACCACCTCATCCCTTCCATCTAAGCAAAGTAACCTCTACTAAATACAAATGACCCTAATATTTTCAACGAACAAGTAATTTTCAGACATTAAGATTTTTCACTCCTCTTTACTCTGTCTCTCTTAGCTACTAATTTCAAACTCAATGGTAAAAGCCTAATAATTAAGCCAATGGTTAATTAATTAAATGGGTAGCCTAAATAGGATTAAATTTGATTTCTGTTTAGTTTCTTTATTACAACAATAATTCAATTATTTATCTTTAATCTTACTGTCTTCTGGGTTTTAGAGAATTCAAGTAAACTGTATCAGAGATTTATTACTTATTACCTCTCTATTTGAAATATTTTTAAAGTACTATTGTCTATCTTATTTATTACAATAAGATTTAAATTTGTTTGTTAATTGCCTAAAAGCCTATGCCTATGCAAATTTTGTTCTTTAATTTTACCATTATCTTGCTTTTCATACAATGGTGTTGTGCCAAAAGGGCCAATCTGAATAAATCCACAAGGGCCAATCTGCAACTAATATCACATTTTTATTTTTTTTTTATTTATCTATCTATAGTATTAAAAAAAGTTTTGTAAACAAACGAGTTCAGAGTGAGAGTGGCATACTTCACTGAGTGTGGAGTGCGTTCGGCGATACCCCCCCTAGAAGAGGGTTGAGTCTTGAGTAAGGAGGGAGCTAGAGAAGGACATAATACTTACTGTGTAGACTGAGTGAGGGTGATGTTATATTCATCCGAGAGGAGAAAAGCCTGTAAGGCGAGATAAAGAGTAGGTATATTGAAATGTCAGCGAGAAAAGAAAAGTAGATTGTAGTTGAGCCTTCCCCTCTACACCTCAGCCACTAACTACTTCCCATTACATATTCCATAACTAAACTATTTCCCTTCCTATACCACGTCGGCCGCTACCACGTCTTTTCGGGGGTTGGCGAGCAAAGCGTGTAGGGGGCGAAGCCCCCTAGTAATTAATAAAATAAATTTGGTTGTTTTAACTTATTGTTAAGGGAGCCAAATATATTTTAAAAGAATAAAAATATAAATAAGGCATATAAGTATTAATTTGGCATTATAGCTTTTCAAGTTTTAAAATTCAAATACAAAATGCAGATTGGCCCTTTTGGCGCAACACCATCGAATATATTATATAATATGTCAAACCAACTATTTCATAAACCTAAAGTGTTTGTTTTATAGCTAATTTTTTAAATTTCGTATTCAACTTGTAAAATACCTTTAAATTTAGTGAAACCTCCATAAAGTAATCACTGAAGGGACCGACCAAAAGTATTCACCTTATGCAAATTAGGAAATAAGACAATTTTTTCCACAGGGACCATATTTATAGAAATGGCCAACTTTACTACTGGTCACATTTTACAGGGTCAGTTACATTAGCAGGTTATACTATGTATTCCTTTATTTTTACTGTATCGTTTCCTTGATATATTGGACTATTTTAGTCATTTTTTGGTTTTTTAAATTAAATTTTAATAAGTTAACTTTTAATTCTACAAGGGAATCCGGACCTTTTTCAGTCCAAAACTCTAAACACTGTAGAGTGCAAGTGTGAGAACATAATAGCCCATTACACTAAAGTCATAATTTTGGTTTATGTTATTGNAAAACCAAGTCCTTCAAATAGCTCACAGAGTTCCCTCCCGCGCTTATCAACCGTTACATCTAAGTATCTTCTGTGCGTATATAAATTTCCCTTATTTTCAGAATCTGGGATAACAGAACTCAACCCACCAACTCTGGCATTGAAATCCCCTCCAAGTACAAAAACATCACAAGTTTCCTTTTTAATTATAGAGAATAATGTAGCCTCAAGTATATCGTATATATATCCCATATCTAGTCTTGGTTTAAAATAAAAACTTCCTAATATTATACAGTAATCGTTAAACTTAAGCCTTGTAAATGTCCAGTATTCGTTTTTTTCAATCATCGAAGCGACGATACTAATATGTCAAACCAACTATTTCATAAACCTAAAGTGTTTGTTTTATAGCTAATTTTTTAAATTTCGTATTCAACTTGTAAAATACCTTTAAATTTAGTGAAACCTCCATAAAGTAATCACTGAAGGGACCGACCAAAAGTATTCACCTTATGCAAATTAGGAAATAAGACAATTTTTTCCACAGGGACCATATTTATAGAAATGGCCAACTTTACTACTGGTCACATTTTACAGGGTCAGTTACATTAGCAGGTTATACTATGTATTCCTTTATTTTTACTGTATCGTTTCCTTGATATATTGGACTATTTTAGTCATTTTTTGGTTTTTTAAATTAAATTTTAATAAGTTAACTTTTAATTCTACAAGGGAATCCGGACCTTTTTCAGTCCAAAACTCTAAACACTGTAGAGTGCAAGTGTGAGAACATAATAGCCCATTACACTAAAGTCACAATTTTGGTTTATGTTATTGTAGCTGGATGCTTAAAAGATAAAAGCCCATTTTTGATATTTTTGAAGTTTTATAATGATTTTTATAAGGTGTTAATGATCTACTTGCTCCCAAAAGATAATGGTGATAGGCTCTTATTAAAATGAGATATCAGATTTTTCTAAGGTTACTAGCAGTGAGCAGTGTAGGAAATCGTGTGCAAAAAAGTGTCTGACTAACATTAAGCTAGAATTTTGTGTCTAAGTGAATCTTTTAGTGCCTAATAAGAATGTGTGGTTGGCTAACTTTGTCTGTGGGACATAGGTTGTCCCATAGCTTGGGCCATGTCCCACCAATCATAGTGGTCAATGTGATTTTCATGATCCTGAGTACAAAATTAGTTTGTAGACTGACAATCAAGTAATCCGAATTTAAATTATTCTATTTTGATTCTGCAGAAACTCTTAGAATTTTTACCAAGTAGTAATATTCAGTTGTAGTTTGTTGTAACTAGGTACTTAACACGATTTAAATGCAATGAATTATTATGCTCGAAAGCTGCCAGTCCGGACTCAAGATGAGGGCTCTAGATTATATTTAGGCGTTGAAATAAGTTATAAAACGGCCATTTGAAATAAAAACGTTATTTAATCATGGTGATAATAATTCTATGTCAATAATAACAATAACTGATAAGATTAGTTCGTTTTTCTCTAGCACCAATATCTGTCACCAATGTTTATTACAACCCTTTCTATAGAAATACTAAACAGCAATGTACACATGTACTAAAGGCTTACCATCCTACATCATTCACCGTAGTTTTTTAGGTATTGGAAGTTTTCTGTTGTCTGCATAATCTTTCAATAAATTGAAAGTAACAAGAAAATATTTGTTAATTCCCTGGCTGCTAATTCCTTTTTCACTATAATCTTTTTCTTTATTAGGTATCATTTGTTTTTAAAATTAATTATTCAATCTAGAGGTTCATAAATTGAGTTATTAGGTATAGTTAGTCAAATTAAATTAGGAGAGAGATATAAGTGATTTTATTTGCATAAAAAAATATATATATTGCTGAATCATTTAGAATATATGGAAAAGGTTAGGTGTTATAATATATATTTTTTTTATTAAAAAAAAAAAAAAAAAAATCTAGTTCTATTTCAGAAAACTTTTTGACTTGCCTGTCAACTGGTTTTTTCCCCTTTTTAAATGAACCAGTGTAGACAATTCTTCCTTTATAAAGAAGGAACAAATTATTGCTCCTGTCACTTTTTTACATCTAGGGCCGCGTCTTTCTTTTTGTTCAAACTACCCCCCACTTTTTTTTTTTCAAAACCCCTCCGGGAAAATAATTGAGCGAAAAATAATAAAAAAATATAGAAGAGATCCTCTCTTTTTTCACTTTTTCCAAAAAAAACGCTGATGTTGAACGAAACGAAATGAAGATGGGAGGGAGGGGGAAAGAAAAAGAAAAACAGGGCTACTCAAATTTTAATTTCCTCCGGGGCATCAAGTGTTCAAAAAAGAATCGAACAACTCAACAACATCCTGACATCAACAACGGCACCGAAAAAAAAAAAACAACGAAAATCATAAAAGAATAAATAAATAAGGTAGGAAAAGGAGGCGTGAAAAATGAAAGGCACTCAAAATAGAGTGAAGAGAAGGGTGAGAGAAATCGAGTGAAATTTGTGGGGAGTTTGAAGAAAAAAAAGCACAAAGGGAAAAATAATTCAGTGTTCTTTGTACTTACCCTCCCCCTTATTTTCTAAAATCCACCGACAATCTGCCAATCGCAAAGCTTCTTTTTTTTGTTTCCCCTTTTCCTTCTTCTTGGCAAGAGCAATTTTCTACCGGAGGGCGCTTTTTTAAAGGGGAGTTGAAGGTACAAAGGAAGAGAGAAAAGATGTCAGCAACCGCAGACAGGGCTTTTTCCTCTGACTCCTTGAACAGACTTCCCCCAACCTCTTTACGCCCATATTCTAATTACAAATTCATTTTGAGCCGAAAAAAGGGGGGTAAGGTTGAGTCAAAAAACGAAATAGAATTCTCTACCAACAGAAAATGAAAAAAATATATATAAAGCGAGCACCGTCGTAGTAAACATGAACAGGAGTTGACGTGGTAAAAACTCCTCCCAAAGATTTCGGCTGTTTTTATGAAAATTTTCCTTTTTCAATCCACTATTTCAGAAAATAAAATAGAAATGCGGTGGAAAGGTTGGCAAAGGGAGGGTGGAGGGGTTTGTGGTACCGGAAAAAAATAAAATGGTTGAAAATCTTCCAATCTTCTTGTTAAAGGTTGTTTTTTTAGTACTTGGGGGAAAAAATCAAACGGAAAAGTAAATTTATTTTTGAGGTTTAATACGGAAAATCGTTTTCAAAAAGTGGTTTTTGTATTAATATTTTCTTTGAAGAGGGGGAGGGAGGGGGGTATTTTTCAAAATCTATATTCAATTTAGATGAAAATTGCTGTATTATTTATTAATTTATTTTTATTTCTTGATAAGAAATAAAGCACAATAAACATAAATTGACCACCCTATTGTAAATCGAATTTTCCGATGGTGGGATTTGTTAAACACATTAGTTAGGTAGTTTGTCCCTTAAAAGGTGACCTCTTTGATTTGGAGTAATATTTGACTAACTAACCTATTAAGTGACAAACAACCATAAACTTAGTTATTGGTCTACTAAGTTTGTACTCAGGATGATGAAATCACATTTTCCATCAAAAAAGGCGGGACATGGCTGCTCTCCACCAGTTTTTTTTTTTTTTTTTTTTTTTTTTTTTTTTTCAAATTCCTATTTCCGAGGCCGAGCTATGTCCCGCAGACGAACTTAGCCGACCACATATTCTTAAAAGGCACCAAAAAATTTACTTAGGTATACAAAATTCTAGCTTGATCATAGTTAAATACCTTTTTGCGCTATCTCCTGGACTATAAAATGGTTCAATTTAATATGAGTCCATTTGTGGGGCTACAATCAACAAACCATCCATTTTTTTTTCAAATCTGATGAGTATTTTTAAAGACGCGGATACACATAGAAAAACTTAGAGTACACCTGTAAGAGAAACTAATAGGCGCAGAAGGTTGAAACTTACATGGGACTAACAATGGACTAATTATGACTTACTATCTAAATTTTATAAAAATCGGACCAGCAGTTGTGAAGATATGTTGGTTTGCAAATATTGTGGACAAACCGATAGATATAGACATAGAACAAAAAATGTTCCCTGGTGTCTAAAACGGATTTCTGTCTTGGAATTTTTGAATTGGAAGACATCCAAAAATGTTCGTTGTTCTGAACGATCTTTCCCTTCCTTCGTCTTTGGTAAGCTCGGAAGCAATAAATTGATTGGATTTAATTTCAGACTTTCTATGTATGAGAGTGTTTTGTTAAAACTTTCGTCCGAAGGATGAGAAATAAATAATGGTTCATCAAAATCGGTCTTGACTAATCAGGTTTTGAGGTAGAAAGGTCCTGCCGAACAGATACAATTTTCTGTTCATCGGATAAGTCGATAAATTTTGATAAATATTTAAAATTTTATATAACGCGTTCAAAATAATTTGAAGGTTACTGCATTTTCTACAAAAATCACGATGATTGGGTCAATCATTGAGTAAATCATAAATTTATTTACATATTTAAATGTAAATAAAGTAATAGAGCACTGTTAAGCAAATCACACCTTCTCAAAATGCGACCCACTAGGGTGATTAATTATTGTTTATTTTAGTTATGTTGAATGTACGATATGTATTAAGTACGTTTGTAGATATTTTGTATAGATAAAGATAAGGTCGAGATATAATAAAATTACATTCCATACTTCAATTTAGAAGAAATGTTAACCATCGTATTGGGAAAGAATTGCTCTAAAGTAGTTCCAACAGTTGCAAGTCTTTCTTTATAGCAAATTGGACTTAGGACGCGGTCGGTAAAACGAAATAAAAATAAGCATTTATTTACTTTTCGTACAATTTTCAGTAGCATCTAAGGTCAAAGGTGTGACAGGATAAAAAAAAGAAGCGACGAAAGAAAAATATAAGCTAAAAGAAGAAACAGGTGTGAACGAGGTCTGGAAGAGTGAGGAAAGGAGTGATATAAGGAGTGAGATAGAGTGAGATGGATGACGAAGGAGATCGGATGGGGCGTCAAGACCAATTGTCTGTAATTTGTCTCCCTTTGTTAACCTTATTCTCAGCTGGAAACGGAACCTCCCCTCCCCCTCCCCTCGAGGCAAGAAAAGGAGAAAGAAAAAACCCTAAAAAGAATAATAAGTTGAGACAGTGCTGCCAACGTCTCCACTTTTTCAATTATATTTCACTAGGAGAGAGAGTGAGTTGAAGGTAGAGGCAGAGTTTTGAAGGTTCAACTCTGAACTTATCGCTAGCCATTACTCAGGGCCCTACCCCCGGGTTCCAGAGGGTAGTCGTTTATCATGCTGTGTGGCAGCCCTGCGGGGGCCTTCCCTCGCTAACTGACACACATAAATCTTCATATTGTGCAATATAGTTAATTCTTTGTAGCCATTTTTTAAAGGCTCCTCTCTCTCTCTCCGGCTTTGACTCTTTTCGGAGTACCGCATTGTGGAAGAGGTTTTAGTGTGCCGATAACCCTCGGCCACGGGTCGGTCCGTATTCCCAATTCTTCCTTGTTCAACCTCGTTTACTACACACAGGAGGTGAATGTCTCGAGTTGTTTTTTTAAATTTTTATTCTTCTCTCGGGTTTAATCTGCCTTCTCTGTCATTATGAATGAATACGTATTAACTCTCTCGGGGAGAGAAGAGAAAGAGTAAAGATATAAATAATGACTGCAGAAGAATAAACGACTTACAAGGGGAAACAGTCATACTTCGTAATTACCAGTCATCAATCATCCCTCTACTTTTTTTTATAGAGAGGGAAGTCCTACAAGAAGAATCGTTACATTATTACACATTAATCTTTGTTTTTATTATTATACTCGTGGGCAACGGTGTATTCTCGACGTTTATAAATTTATTAATGATTAATACGCGGAATATATTTTGACAGTGCATTTACCTAAAGGTATAATACAATTACTGGTTTCCATTGGTAATTTCTGTAATTTATTATCCGTGTGTGTAATACAATCCTTCGACTTATTAATATAATATCTTCTTTATTCTTGTTATTTAATGCAACAACTGGTTTTTCCATTTGCAAATCCATGTAGAACTTTGCCTTCAAATGTTCAGTTGCTCTGAATTATAAAGATATTTGAATGCTTTTGAACCTTGATAATAAGCAGATTATATTGTTGGTATTCCGTGTTCCTTTTTAAAAAGGTACATTCCAGCATATTTTAAAATTACAAGTATTGAAAAATTTAGCTTGTTTTTGAAATAATTTTATAAAAAAAGTTTATTGGTTAAAAGAGTTGACAAGACGAAGTCGATAAAACAAAAACGTTATTGATTAGTCCTTAAGAATTCAAGACATGTTTGTCAGAATATTCTTTGAAATTGTGATGAACTATCCAACCATAAGAGGTTTGGAAAATTCCCAAAGAACGTGATAGGGAAGGAATCCTCATAAAGGGAAAATACAAATTATTTGACGTCAGAACGTCTAAGGCTAGAACCAGGTTTATTTTGTTTTTAAATTTGCTAAAATTTTAATAATGGGCACACAGATGCTCTAAGATAAAAAGAAAGAATCTTCACCTTTCATGTAAGCCGATGTCTCTTTTGATATAGTTTTTTTGTAGCAAAGTTCAGCTGCTCTGTACGCTGCTCTTCAAGGTACACAATTTTATTGAAATTAAAACACATAATTCGTAAGAATCCCATGATATCTTGTATTTTGAATATTTGGCCATGATATACTGTAGAACTTCCATAAGACAATATTTAGCACAAATCTAAACATTTTAAGATCAGAAAGGGTTTTAACCCCTCTTCCTTTAGGGTATAATTTGGATGTCAGCTCCTCGTAACAGGAGTTTAAGGGCTTTTCTGTTTTTGATGAAGACTCTTGCTGCTTTCTGAAAGCAGAATTATCTGACTGTATCTGTATATAGATACATTTGAATACACGACTTAAAGTAGAAGCTATAGAATAAATCTGTTTTTAAAGAAAGTTATGTTTGTTTAATATAAAAGTAAATTTGTTTCAAATAAAAATAACAAGCTAAAGTTCTAAAGTAAAGAGCTATGCTAACTTTTTTAGACACTAAAGGTAATCTGTTCAGTTTATTGGTACATCTCAATGCGATTAAGTTTAGTCTAATCTGATTTATTAAGTTTAGTTTTAATATATTATGTATTTTGAAATTGATTGAGGATGAGTTAATAAAGTAAAGAAGTTCCTCCCCATCATAGGTTTATGAAGGTAAAACTGGGGTTCAAGTATTTTTGTTTTGGATATTAGGGGAATCCTTGGAGGTTTCAACATTTATCGCTTTACGGAATCTTAGAAAGGTGCGTTAGTGATTTTGCGGAGTATAATAATGGATAGGAGTGTTCGGAGTGTTTCTAAATTGAATGCTTTTGCTGTTCCTCATAACTCAAGTCCATGCGTCCAGATTGGTTTTATAATTATAGCGACAGTTAAAATTGATTATTTAGAAGTCTAGTAATTAGTTTGTATCGCCTGTTAGTCTATTATTGTCGTTTTTGTTGGTGTGTGTAGCCCAAGTCAGACTTCTATCGTAATGTAATCCTAGATAGAGGGTCTGTCCTGACTAAGGGATTAGAATTTGGTTGAGAGTGACTAGGGACACATGCAATAAAAATGTGACATGCTTACGTTCGTTAATTTTGATCCTCCATTTTCTAAACCAAGGATCATTCAGATCTAAGTAATTTTTAAGTTGGTATTTAATAGGGTATAGAGTACAGGGTCTTCGAGGGTCGAGAGGATACTTTTATTGTCGGCGAATGCGAATAGAATGGTGGTTGGATATTCAGGAAGGTTGGAAGTGTAGACGGGTTTGGAGTTTCTCTTGCAATGTTTAAAGAGAAATTAATGGTTTTTGGAAATGGAATCTAAACGAGTGAGTGATCCCGGTAATTGAATCTAATTTATTTGAAAAGCCAGCTTTATCTTTTTCGTAAAATTTAGTTTAGATTGACGAGCCTTTTTAAACGTGTTTTGATTGTATAAATTAAGGTAAAGGTTTTTTTTTATTATGATTCTCTACATGATTGGTAATTACTCCTACTCTCTTTTATTATTATTTAAAGAGGAGTTAATGACGATTTTACTCTCATTAATCAATAGGACAGAGTAAGATTTTTCTAAAAGATTAGACAAAGTATTAGGGCTAATGACTCGAAACTGTTGTATTTATAATTTAATGGTATATTAAAGAATGGTTCAAGTCAAAGAGATACTTATATAATGAGATGAGCTGTATATTTAGGATATCCTTTACAAGTTGAGTAGTAAATAATAGTAGGATCCCGACTCAGACATTATAATACGGTTGAACATGTTGTGCCAAGTCCTAAAGGAGGTACCAAGTTACAAGCGTTTCGTCTTTACAACAACTCAGCAGCTAGAGTAAACAGTGGAAAACTTAATACAAGTGGAGGAGACAGACAGGGGGGAGATTGAAGCCGTTCTGCGCATTTATGAGGTAGTGGGTCTGAGTAGGGGGCTATATAACCTCGCTATAACCCTCCACAACGCGCCGTAACCTTCCCTCCGTCTAGGGGCTCCTACCGTAATATCGCCTCGTTTTTACGGCTCCGCTAACTGCCTCCGAACCAGTAAAAAGTTATTGTCTTCGCCTCACATTTCCTTGGCTCTCCGATACACACGAGCACACCCGACAAGAAAAAACACATAACACTCCTTTAGTAGGGCCGAGAGGAAAGAGGGCAGCCCTTTTAGAAAATATTATGGGAATAGAAGGGGTCCCACATTGTGCCCTTTAGTTACTGCCTTGCCGACAGTATAACAGTATAAGGTTTTCCCACTCCGAACTCGTAACGATATTATTACTGAATATCGTTTCACCAATAAGCAAGGAGGTTTTTTAAGCGAAACAATAAACCTTCCTTTTTTTTAAATAACATTAAATACCATCATCAACAATTTGTATTCCTGGAGCGGGGCGGCGCTTTAGCCCACATGCATTTAATGTACGATCCGTCTCCCGGTATTTTATATACCCCTCCCCCCGTAGAAAAACATAAAAATGAATGTCCCTTTTTTACTACCACGGTAACGAAAAACTATAGATATAACGGTTCTATATTACATAGCAACGATTGCAAACCTCTCGTAGAACCAAAATAAAAAAAAACAAACAGTAAAATATGAAGCCGAAATAACACGTTTACATTTTTAAAGTAATAAAAAGCCCTTTTATAGAAGCAAACAGAATCAATGTCATTTCTATTCTCCCTTCCTTTAAAACTTAAACACAAGTACACATTAACAACAAATACCGTTCAAACCCTAAATAAATAAAACAATAATAAACATGAAATGAAACAATTCTAGAATTTCTAACTTTTTGAAATTATTAACAGTTATCCTTGATTCATGAATAATTTTTGTCGTAAATAAATTCATTCATTTTGGGTTATTTTATTTAAAGCAAAAGAATCAGTCCACTTGGGTGTAATTTGCACAAAAATCGACATTTTCTTGTTAAGAACATTATTAGGCGTAAAAGTTAGCCAAGACTGTACTTTTCATTACAGTCAACAATATCGTGGTAAGACAGAAAACATTATTCCCCTAAATTCTAAGACAAAGCCCGCATATTTAAAGGACTTCTAACGTAGCTATGCTAATTATTTATTTATTTATTTATTTATGAAATAATACAAAGGTAAAACATTGAATACATTTAAAGTAAATATTATAACAAATAAGAGCCTTAAAACTAGGTTTTCTTACTGTCCGCATAAGCCTAAGCTTGAGCGCGGTACAGTTTTTATCATTGGGAACATAGAAGTACACATAGACATGGATTCCAATAAGGACATGTCCACAGTCTACATACACATAAAATATTCCCAAGATATATAAAATAAATTTTTACATTACTCTGATACAATAATTTAACATAAGGTTTCTTTGTAATTATAATATAGAATTTTGTACAAAATGATAATAAATAAGACTAA
>KZ651264.1:153198-179339 GCA_001010745.2 Gerris buenoi | reverse complement strand
TTTGATGAAATTTTCAATAATAATTAACACTGGGCTAAGTAATAATGAACTCGTAGATAAGAAAGTTTGCCTGAGTTGTCTCTGACAGATTTTTTTTTATTTATTGTTGGTAAAAAAATTGTCTTGGAAAATTTTGCGCCCCCCAAAATCTGGCGCCCTGGGCTATAGCCCAGTCAGCCCATTTATAAGTCTGGGCCTGCTCGAGGCTCTTCATTTTTATTTTCTTATTTCACTTGAATTAATTTACCACCCTTAAAAGAAGTTTAACCTAAAACAAATGTGGTTTCTGGGCCTCAGGGAATATCAATGTCTTTACTATACGCTTTTAGTAGGATGGGAACTGGGAACCAGTGTGGCCGAGGGTCTTAAGGCGCTCGCTCAGCTATCAATAAGTCGAGGGCAACTCTAGGTTGGGTTCGATCCCGTGCCATGATACTCTGAATTGCATCAATGTATCGCGGACGGTGCAGAGCAAGGGACACCTCCTAGAGGGCAATATTCCCCCATTCTTTGATGTGGTCCTATTGATGTGGGTCCGATTCCCATCATGATGGTGTGATTTGTATCTATGGTACGAGGACAGAGCAGGGTGAGGGACACCCCCTATGGGGCACTCTTCCCCCACGCTTTGACGCACGCTTATACAGCTTACTAATGACCACACCATACTCGCTTCGGCGGTACAATGTACAAATGTATGATATTATGTGAAGTAGCTGGAACTCTCCACCATGGGGCGTAAAAAATTGTCTAAAAGATGTCCATATTGTAAGGTTCGAACAAGTGTTTAGTCCTATACGTTCTAATATTACTACTATAAGATTTTTGCTTCCGATCTTACCGAAGATAATGGAAGCGTTTGGGATAATTCAGAAGAACGACATTTTTTATGTCTCCGAGAGGAAATATTGCCGGATAGAAATGTGTTTCAGACATCAGGGAACATTTTTTGTCTCGTGTTTGTCTGTTCATCCAAATTTTTCCGAACCACCATGTCTTAAGTCTTAACTATAGAAATTTGGATTGGTTTATAATATTTTTGTGTTTTATAATATTAGAACATTGTTGGTCCCATAATATTAATTTGTACCTTGAACATTCAGTGGGTCATTCTCCAAATAGAGGTAAATTTGAGTCCAACTAGTAATGTTGGGCATTTGTATTTAATAATGACTTGGACATTTTTCTTTTAGGAAACATAAGGCATGCTTACACAAATTAAATGTGTATCATTGCAAAATCTAAACAGATAGTATTTTAAAAAAATCTTAAATACTATTTTTTTTTCATTCCCCTGGATGTCCCAAGGTCCAGAAGTGATTAAAAATACATATCTTATATATATTAGAAGTGGAAATATAGAATGTTGGTATATAATTCCCATACCAGTAATAAATATTTAATAAACGTTGTTTAAAAAATTTAGAAATAGTTTCTAGGTAACCTAAAATACCAAAATGTAGTGCTTGTCCTATAAGTTTCCCTTCATTCCCCTGCCCAGTTTAAATTTCTTAGTTTTTGGTTGTTAAACTTGTCTAAATGCATAAGCTGGCTCTTACTGGCAAAACTGACTCTTAAAATATAACTCGTCACTTTTTGTACGGAGTGCTGAATAAAAGTGATTTTCGTAAAAGGTATTTTAAGTTCTGTGATCTATGGAATATTTTTATTAGCTTTCATTACCCTGGCATCAACTGTATTGGCAGTCATTTCTTCACAACATTGAAGGTAGTTATTTTTTTATTCTTTTAAGTCATATTGACAAATATTTTTTATGTTTATTTGTTAACGTAATGCTTTGAGACCCAGAGGACATTTTTAGTTAAAACTTCATTCCCCTGTTTTTTTGTTTTTTTTTTGTTTTTTTTTAAAGAAAAATTACCAGTGTAATGAATTATTACTTATATTTTTACCCCTGTCGGCAGTAAATTTAAAATTTAGGTTAACTACGGAATGGTTAGCATTTATGAATGATGGTTTACGTGGTAACCATGTCGTGCTATAGTGATTAGATACTGACAAAAAAATTGGCTTGTTGGCCACTTTTTAAAAAAAAAAATTGAGTTCAAAATTTTCCTCTATTTGGAGAACGGCCCATATATGCCCTTTGGCTAGCCTAGGTCTTCAACTGGCTGTTGTGCCACAAAGTTATGTAATTACCCAGGCAACCTCCTAAACCTGGTTCCACATCTTTTTCCAGGTTTCACTGAGCCGTCCAGGTCAGCAAGATCTCTGGGTCTTCCAATCGAGAACCAGTTTTGTTAGACAGTTGTCTTCTCTTGGAATGAAAATGATAATTTGATGGCTGGTATTACTAAACCTTTGTCGATTCGACTAACATACTTAGAAAAGAATTTTTTTGGGTTGATACTACACTTATAAACAGAAGACTATTAAGAACTCATTATTATTATTTTTTTTTTTTAAATGAAATATACGAACATTTGATGATAAATAATAATTTGATGATAGATCAAATTAATTAATTAATTAAAAACAATGACACCTGATATGGTGGCCCCTATCCCTTCCAGGACAGCTTTTACATTGGAGCTGAAATCTTTTAGTTTTGTTGCATTACATATTTGGGAAGAGTGCCATATTGGCCATAGCCGGGAGAATGCTGCATGAGCTTTGCAAATCCTGTAGTGTATTAAGCAGCAGAAGGAGTCAACCTCTCTTATTACCAAGCCATCAACAACCAGGAGCTCTTCATTCTTTTAGTTTAATTAGGCATCTCATTGGATTTTGAGTAATTTATTTTTAGTTCAACTATTTCCACCTTAACTCTGAGGTCATTAGGTTCAACTTTCATGTCCCAACAGCTTTGTGCTAAGACACAAAGAATCTCATTTAAGTCTTCTGGTATCTTTAAGGGTCGCCACTGTTGACCCTTATAGCTTTGGAAGGCTTCTTCTTATGACCAAATTTAACACCCATAGGATAATAATAGAGAAAACATGCACCTATTTCTTACCTTGCAGAAGATACTTAATAGGTGTAATAACCACTATAGAAAGTATGATCTGTAGTTTTGGTTGATTTAAATTTTTCTGATTTTAAGTTTAATTCACCTTGATTTGAGTTATCTCATTTTAAACTTTTTGAAATGTTACCTTGTTAGNAAAAAAAAAAAAAAAAAAAATGGGTTCAAAATTTTCCTCTATTTGGAGAACGACCCTAATACTGATTAAAAATAAAATATTTGTGATCCCATTGGGTCTCGAAGCAACTACTAACATTTATTAACACCTATATCTTTAAAATTACTTATCTGATTTTAATCGAAAGTTGACATATTATGGTTCATTATTAAGTTCAACCATCCGTAAAAATTTAATATTGCTTAAAATTGAATGCGATTCGAAAAAGATCCAAATCTCAAGTTGCCATTCGTGCAATAATAAGGACTTAAGGAATCTATGCGTCACACTTATTGGCAGACCACTTTAATTGATAATCTTTTCTTCTAGGTCATTTCAGAAAATATTTTAAATATTAAATTAAAATAATTTCTTAGATAAATAGCAACAGTGATTATTTAAAGAAACGTCAATACAAATATTATACTTGGAGGAAAGCAATAAAGTTTGAAATAGCATGTATCAAAACATCCGCAACACCTTTTATGCAATATATAAACTAAAATTACATGTATAAAATATATTTATTATAATATTGTATATTACTCAAATACGTATTTGGATGTATAAATTATATAAATTCATTACATATGGTACTTAGATAAATTGCTTGTTTCGATTTCACAAATTGAAAAAGAAAGAAATGATTGAAATCAGAGAATATAAATAAAAATATAAAAGAATAAAACTTATACATAAAAAATTGATTTCTTCTTTCGACTCTTTTCAACTTTATGAAAAGACATTATGCAAAGATTAAAAAATAAGTGAGATCGAGAGAGATCGCCTTAAAGTCATTTTATGAAATATNTCGTCCGGAGTCACGCTGAACCTCGGAGGAGCTGTAAAAGTAAATACAATTTATTTAGGACACAAATGAATGAGGGAAAGCCGTTACGAATCTATTGTCCGTAAAGAAACACGCGTTGTGATAATCACTGTCCACATGGCTGTTATTGATTTACAACATCAATTAATTATGTTTGCCCCTGGTCTATGCAACTATGAATATTTTCTCTCTATTTAGGGGATATGTATATAAATATAGTGCTAATATTAGCACTATATTTCAGAATAAAATATTTATGAAGAAATTTTGCTAATAACTTATTACTTAACTTACCGTGTACATCGAGATGGAACCACGTGCCGTTCTTGGGTGATTTCGGAGGTCGGTTGAGGAAGACGACCTTGCACTCGTACCAGCCCTGATCCGATTCCCTGATGTTTGTAAGGTTGAGGGAAGCCAGTCCGAAGTTCGAGTCCGGGCTGACCCTGGACACCCTGCCCTCGTAGCCCTCCCCACTGTGTGTCGGATAGCTGTCGTACCATATATAGATCGGGATCTCCGTACCCTAAAGTCCCCAAGGAAAAACACCCCAAAATACATCCAATCAGATAAGATAATACTTATTATTATTATTATTATTATTATTTTTTTTTTTGTTGAAAAGAATTTTAAAAGAGTTGAACAATTTGCTTTGTTATTTTGTATTTTTATTACTTTTAAATGTAAGCTGCTTTTAGTTATAAATTGTTGAAATTTGAAGTGATAATATTAAAATTTTAACGACTAGGATTACTTTATAATTTGCGCTTATTTAATACTTAATAAGCCAACTAAATCAGTTAGAAGGTAATCTTAATAGTAAATATTGAATGAAAAACAAATTTGTACGAAGAGTTTATGTAACTTAAAGAATCCGAAAAATAAATAAATGTTATAAGTTTATTAATCTTTTTGAATACAAGGCGTTATGCCTGAGGCATTGCGCTTCATTTTATTTTAATTTTTATTTTAAAAAAGTAAAATTATGTAATTTAAGTTAGATAAATTATCATATCTACTTGAAGACCAACAAATTAAAACCAAAATTTATTTTTATTGGTATAAATGTGGTTGCCTTAGCTTAGCAATAACAAATAATTTTGAGGTGCGTCGTCGTCGCCGTCGGGACACTATGTTTGTGTGAAAATTTATTTAAATTAATCTATCTAAACTTAAAAGTTATTAATAAACAGGTTAAGTGTGTGCTAGTCAGCACACAGCGAGGGTCCGTAGACCACACTGTATAGTTTAAGTAGTACCCTATTGATGGTGTTTTTTAAAATGCTAAAAAGCCTACTTTGAAATATTTTATGGGTCTGATATTCTAAAACACATAAACAAACTTCTGATGATGTATTTCATTGCCACTAAACCGGACTGTAAACATATAAATAAATCGAAAAGACCATAATTATAAAAAAAAAACGTATTTTGCCAATAAAAAATATATATATTTTTTTTTCGAAATTTCCAAAAAGTGGTATCTTTACTTTTGGTCGAAGAATGTTCAGGGTTTTTTTCAGATTTTTTGCACTTCACATAAGCGAGATAGAGGAGGGGGACCCGTTTCACACCCACTTCAAACGTGCCTACGCTCGCCCTATCAAAGTTATAACCAAAGAATTATATATTTTTGTAATCAGCTCGACGTACCCTTTAATATGATACCCCTCACGATGTCGAAAAATAATTACCCTTAAGTTTTTTTACCCTAATTTTTTAAAATTTTTTTTTTAAGTCGCTATATTTTTAACATATGTGGGTAGGTACAAGACATATACATGCCAAATTTCAAAGTCATCGGACGAAAGGTGTAGCCGTGAGAGCATGCGACGGACGGACGGACAGACAGACACACGCGCGAAAATATAAGGGTCCTTGGCTTTTGCCTACGGACCCTAATAAAACCTTAGTAATATTTTGTTTTTTAATTTTTTAGATGACCTAAGAGGAGGACAAAATATAGCCAGAACGTAGTAAAGGAGAGAGTTGTTTTAATATCCCTGTATATGACCTTTTTGAAACACAGTTCTTCTAAAAATTTTACATTAAACTAAATCGGTTTTTTTACTAACAAATATTTATGAAAATGAATCTGTAGCCAGGGTGAAATAGGGGATGGATAAAAGACAATAATCGCCCATTCAAGAAACATTGTTTCTGACTTTGTCTTGGAAGTAGAATTGAATTTCTGAAGAGCCCCTAACATTTTAGAGGGTGAATTAATGTTTTTTTTTAGGAGAGGGGAGTAATTAATCATATTTTTAATTAAATTTGTCAAGTGAGGTGTCCTTTTATTTGTAATCTATCGAGCTGAATTAAATTAGACGCCTTTTACGTCAATTGAATCATATCTTATTGAAATATGAAGGAAATAATTTCTTTATAGTTTTCTTTTTAGTTTATTTTTTTAGTTTTCGTCTAAACCTATAATTTCTTGTTAAGGATTGATTTTATCAATCTGAGAGTTATCTTATTCTATTCACTTTTAACATCCGTTTAAAAGGACTCATAACTTAAATAATTTAATTTAAAATGTTATAAATATTGAGGCTTTACAAAATCCAAAAATTGGTCTAAAACAAAAATAGGCCTTCCACAGGCTGTCGTGCCACTATGATCTTTCTGAAGAACAAAAAAATTGTAGGTCTCCGATTTCAAAAATTACAAGTCAGAAATCCGTTCCAGGCTAAAGAGAAAAATTTTGGTTCTTTGTCGTACTGTCGGTCTGTCGTTCAATTTTTGGAAACCAACATATCATAAAAACTACACGTCTGATTTTAATGAAATTTGGATGGTAGGTCATAATTAGTCTATTGTTGGTCCCATATAAGTTTCAACCTTCTAAGCTCATTTTGTTTCTCTTCCACATGCGCACAAACATACATTTACACATATAACTTTAAAAGTACAAAAAATTGGTTGTGTTGACCGATATTTTAGGGTAATCGAACATGATGAAATTTTAATTTTTATCACTTTCAAAAATTTCATCATGTTTAAAAGTACGCATCTTATTTTTTAATATTATCAACGTAGCCCGCATACAGCCCCAGATTAATTTCAACCGTCAGATCTCTTTAGATTTGGATAAATTGAGTATCAATTTAGATTTGGATAAATTGATACTTAATTTATCCAAAAAATTGACAGATTTACAAAACAGAGGTATAGTTTTTAAGACAGGTTGGTCCGAAAATGTTGAGTGACAGGCAGACAGACAGAACCAAAAATGTTCCCTGATATCTGAAACGGATTTCTGCCTTGGATCTTTTGAAATTGACGCACATCAAAAAAATTTGTTCATGAGAACGGTCACATAGCTTTCGTTATCTTCGGTAAGTTCGGAAGCAAAAATAATTACATTGTTTGGTTGTTAGCTTAAATTGATACTAAATATAAAGTCAAATCATTCCAAACATTTGATATGAGATAGATTATTACCAAATCTAAATTTGGAAGAGGAAGCAATTAAAAATTAAATCAATGGAGAAACGGATATCATTGTTACATAAGACAAGGCTCGGGGTATTCAAAACATAAAATCAATCCAAAACATAAAATCAATCCAGTTATTTTACATTCAAGTACCAAGTCCTTTTAATATGTATTCTAGACATATGTTACTCTTACTAAGCGCATTATACCCTATCGTTGGAAAGTTTAAAACAACTTATGTAATCTCATCCCTAAATTACTTGTCGAGGTATATTAGAAATTTCACTCAATAAGATTTCTGTCTTAATATTTACCTTCCAAAAAAGTCATCTGTAGAAACTGTATCTCTTTCATGATTACATTTTTGCTTCCGAGCTTATCGAAGGTAACGGATGCTATGAGATCGTTCTGAAGAACGAAAATAGTTTGTCTCTAATTTCGAAAATTCCAAGGCAGAAATCCGTTTCAGACATCAAAGAACATTTTTTTGATCCCATGTCAGTCTGTCTGTGTCACTCAATATTTGGTAACCAACATATCTTAAAAACTAAACATCCGCTAATTAAATTTGTATGGTTGTATGTTAGCCTATTGTTGGTCCCATATCTGTGTATGGGAGGTAAAGGGCACTTTCTCCATTTTTTTACGAAATTGAGGTTTTAACAGTTTCCTATTTATTTTTCCCCCTTTTTTTGGAGGTACAAGTATATGATGCCCTAAAACTAATTCTCAGGGATTTAGCCAGTTAGAAAAGTCACTATGATCCAACATGCTGGAGAGGTAAAATAAGTAAAAAATCCTTAAAGTAGCTCTCCCGAAAAATTTAAATTTGGCACATAGTGCCCTTACCTCCCATACACAGATATAAGTTTTAACCTTCTGCGCGCATTAGTTTCTCTTCAACATGTGCACAAACTTTTACACCTATATCTTCAAATGTGCTCGTCTGATTTTAAGACATTTGGATGGTTCGATGACTGTAGACCGTAGATGGCCCAAGATTGATTTCAATCGTCTTCGCTCTTTAACTTCTGCTGAATTAATACTTCAATTCAAGTAAAAATCAAAACAATTTTAAGTAAAAAACAAGAACAGGGAAACAATTTAAAAAATTAGACAGTGATGGCTTGTATAAGCATAAAATCAATAAAGTACGTGATAGGATGCGAGGAAGTTATGTGCCACACCAATTGGCAATCTATTTTTTCTTGTTGGCTTAACTTTATTAATATTTCTTTTTAGAATGTTTCTGCTTGTTAAGGCATTTTGCAGCTTTATTAACTCTTTAAACAATTTTTAAAGGGTAGAGTCTGAAGAAAAAATTTCCACATATCGTTACATAAAGACATAATTCAGCTTGTGATTGGCTTTATATTATAAAAACTCCCCAAAATAATGTTACGCTAAAAAAAAAAAAAACAATTTTTTTCTTAAACACCAATTTCACAAGCTTCCAATTACCACGGTAGAGTTACACACATAGAATGATTGTCAATATATTCTCTTAAATATATAGATCGTATAAAAAAAATAAGCTTGTTAACCATTTGTATTAACTTTTTAATCTTGATGGCATTGCAATTTTAGCATAATGGTTTTTTTCTTAAAGTTCGCATGATTCTTCAGTATGTGCTCGGTCAAAACGTGAAGCAATCCTTCTTTTAAAATATATTGCATCCTTTTGATACTAAAGAGATAAAAAAAGGAGCGCCTTTGACAAAAAAGTCGACTTCAATCACACGGTCTTCAGGGACGCGTCCTTTCATGTCCGATTTTTTTTTATCGTTCTTCAAGAGTCCAAGTTATTTTTTTTATTTTGTCTGTCCAATCAAACTGTGTCTAATTGGAAGAATCCTTTGAAGGGAGTCGAAGAGCCTGCACCTTGACGTCCTCAGGATCTGTCACCTTGGTCTCTTTTTTTATGAAGGACCTCTTTTTTAACCCACCCACGTCTAATCGCTTTTCAATGAAAACCTTACAAAAGAAAATGAACTTCTTGATCCTTGATTCCTTTTTTTATTTTTCCTGATTTGTTTTGGTCTTGAATTCCCCCCTCCTCCCTTCTTTATCTCAAAGTGAATCATATATTTTTCCCTTCTGGTTTTGAAAAAGATGTAGTGGATGTCACGGTATTTAACCCATATCTAAACCTGTCAGTGTAAACTTGAGATTATCTTTTTACTCTATATTTCTTCTATAGCCTGTTTTCTTCTTCTGTTATTATATTTTTATTGCAATGTTATCCTTCTTCTCGTGACAATTATATATATTCTCTTTCTTTAGATTGTAACATAAAATTGGTATGTTAGGCTTCACATTCTTACCCTTTCTTATTGTCAGGCTTTGTAAGGAAATAAATAAAATACAATTATAGTAACTTTATAATTGTACTTTAAAGTACGGGAGAATTTTTTATATTAAGTATTTTTCTGTGATGGGAGGATTTTCCTGCATGCCTGTTAAACATTTTAGTCTTTGTTAATATGAGGGCTATTCGGTAAGTAACCGCCGATGGCCACTGTGCGAAAAGTAGTGGAACTAGCGACGCCATTCTTGCACTGACGTACACGCCAGGACATTCTGCATCAAGCCGCGGTCAAATGAATGTCGTACGAGCTCTGGTTTGGTTTTTATATTATCTTGAAATGTGCGCTAAAAAAAACTTCCGTCCAATACGAAGTGCAAGCTGTTACATTGTTGTTTTTTTTTTTACGGCAAAACAATATTCGGCAGCAGGTATTCATGGGGAACGTTGTGACGCATATGGACCAAGTGTTAGCAGTGAAGAAGTTATACGTGAATGGGTTTTTTTTTTGTTTTTTTTTAAAGTGGACGAAAAAACATTCATGATAAAGAGAGAAGTGGTATGCCAACATAAGCAGATGAACTCGTTCAGAAAATTGGTAGAAAACTTCGTGAAAATTTCACAATTTTGGAGCTGTCTAATGTATTCCATGGATTTCCAGGGAATGTGTGATATGAGGTATTGACAGTGAGGTTAGGTTACCGGAAGTTCTGTGCTTTATGGGTGCCAAAAATTTTACCGAGCACCAAGAAACTCGCACTTCGCATTTGGACGGAAGTTTCTTTGGAGCGCACTTTTCAAGATGCTATAAAAACCAAACTAGTGCTCGTACGACATTCATTTGACCGCGGCTTGATGTAGACTGTCCTGCCGTGTAAGTACAATAATGGCGTCGCTAGTTCCACTACTTCTTACACAAAGGCTATTCGGCGGTAACTTACCGAATAGCACTCGTAAATTAAAAGGCACCATATAACAAGATAATACCTACAAAGAGTTTTTACTTTCCATGTCAACATGTAGAACTGCATTATTCTGTAAACCTTTGTATTCTTTTTACAATATGATTATTAGTAGCAAGAAAGACAAAAATGACTCTAATTTATGATATTTTAAATCTTATTTTGAAGACCCAAACACAGCTATGTTTTCGAGTACTTTTTCCTGAAAATGAATAGTGCCACATTAATTTATTTTTTATATATTTTCAACTTAAATTTGTAGTGCATTGCTTGATTGTAGAAATGAGTTATGTAATTAAGTTAGCACTTGAACAATCACAATAAATAATATAATGTATGTAGAGTTTAATTATTATTTTCAATTTACAAGCATTTAAAAGGTCATGGTCATACGAACATTAACTCATAATAAACGATAGTAAGGGGGTGATCCTGACATGAAGCAATTCAAAACATGTGTGGGAGTGAGGATCTAGTTTCATTGCACCCCCCCCCCCCCTTGTATTCCCTGTAACACGAGCAAGTTTCTATGGCTCATCCTGGGGAGCGAGACATTAACTGCTGAGGGGGAAAATTAATGTTTATAAGGGGATAAAATACCCCTCCCTCCCGCAGTCCTACTTAGTGTGGTGTAGTAGAAGGGATAAAATGACCCGACAGCGACCCCCTCAGTCCTCCTAAGTGTGCTGTAGAAGCTGGAATGGAATAGCTTTGTCGGAGAGAGATGGTCGAAGCGTGAATGTGCCGTGGCTCGACGGTATTATATTGGCCTGTGTATAGTTATATAGAGGGGTTAGTCTACCCCGTGGTCACAGACTAGAGTTAGCCGCAATATTTGCCCCCGGACCTCCCCTTGGGAGAGGCTTTATTAACGCAATCAGTGTGCGGGGTTTGGACTGTGGACCTTAATCCCACCGAATCCCCCCCCCCCTCCCGTGAGTTAATTCAATATTACGGTGGTCCCGAGATACCCCTAATGAGCCCCCTCCCTTTCCCTTTTAACCAGATGGGCTCACGTTCACACTGTTTAAGACCCTGAAATTTGACAGGCATTTTCGTGACAATTCTCTTCTATCTTTTTTTTTAAAACCTTCATCTCCCACATTTGGCAAATTGATCTGAGTGTTAGCGTCAAATTGATCTTGTCGTTTTACGTTTTAACGCCGACTATTACTTTAAACACATCAATTTTGGCGACACTTGAATTTTTATTAGGTTAAATAAAATAAAGTATTGTTCTTGGCCCAGTTCAGCTAGAATGAATGAGCTTTTGTAGTACATGATACATGTTATAAACATTTCTGTAGCTTGGAGCAAATTTCCAACTATATCGCATAATTTTAAGCCAGTCAACTTTCAAATTAAAATCTGGACCCAATATGATTACAATTTTAACTCAGGACTTTTCTAAACTGCTATTTTCCCATGAAAGAATCTATGGTATATCTGCGAAAACTTAAGGGTTTGGAGGGAAGGTGCCTATATCATACAGGGTTATTAAAAAAGAATGACCCATTTTTAAAATAAATTGATAAAAATCGTTGAAGTGCGCATTTGGCATGTGAAAAGCAATTCAATTATAAGCAGCAAGTTAAACAGCGGAGCAGCGTAGCGGGCAGTTAAGTTGTTCGTATAGCTTCATTTATCTAAACATGTTAAGTACACTTCAACGATTTTTATAAATCAATTTTGGAACTGTATTTTAAACTTCACATCCATTAAGTCCTTCATTGTCAGCAAACATATTGACACTTTTTGCAGTATAGACAACGGATTTCAATTAATCTTATTCTATTACTAAGACTCTACCGGTCCATTGTGCTTCAAGCTTAAGGGGGTTTTCTGCAAATTAATTTTACCCCTTTATTATCAAATGCGATTACTAATGAATCCGCAACTTCTATTAAAACCTTGTGGTCCGAGGAGAAGACAAATACTCTTATTAATTCTGACTCTGATATAATCGAAACGAACGTGTTCTGTGTAAATATCTAAATCGATAAATTATTGTTATAATCGTGAGAATTTTAAACTTACATAATTTTTTATGGGTTTAATAATACTTAAACTTAATTAAAGGCTTTATTTTTTCATTAATCATGCTAATCAATGAGTAGTCGGGTTAATTTTAGTCTAAAAATTCTAAAAGTTAATTAGTTAAAATTGCATACAATCTGTTGCCATAGATGTATTTCTGTGTGAAATCATCCAGCTTATTAATGAATTAGATATAATTTAATAATAATTAATACCAAATGTTGGATAATGACGTCATACATTGCATATAATCTCAGCTTAAATCCCTCTATCTACATTAATGCTTGGTCTATTAAACTGCACAACTTTATATACTAAAGATTGATCTCGAGCGAATATTAATAGTATTAATAGGTATATATAAATTTATAACGGTACCGGTCTGGTAATTAATCTTAGGATTAAATTATCCTTATAATTAAAGCTCGAAAACTAGAATAATAATATCTCCTCTTCTATAATCAAGACCAAGGGAGGTTTAATCTACAAAATTAAATAATTGCATTAAATTAAGTGGAACGAGAAATAAGTTGACTAAATTATTAAATATTCACGAAACTCCTTCACTGTTATCTGTTCAATCAACGAGATCCTTCCTTGATTACATTTTAATAAATATAATAATTGAACTACGAATAAATAATGAGTCTATTCTCTTCTCAACTGATAAATTGCTTCTAATTTTAAATAACCGATGAAGGTTACCTTTATTATGCATATTTAAAATTAAAATTTTACATTCATTATGCGAAATCATAATGATAAAACTATTATTCTATTTAGTGTTTAATGAGAAAAAACAAGTTAAATGTGGTTAGAAGGTAGGTCACTATTTGCCACATTGTTAGTACCATCTTAATTTCAAACTTCTGCGCCTCTTGCTTTCTCTTTAGCATGCGCACAAAAGTTTTATTTTATTAACACCTATAATATATCTTTTAAATTACACTTCCGATTTTAAATAAATTGAGTTTGGTTGTAAAAAGTAGCCTACAGATGGTGCTATATAAATTTTAACCGTCGGTACACATTTAATATTTAAGAAAAATAAATGTTTCCACACTGTGAATCGAAATAGTCTCATAACCACACTTTCAATTTTCGAGCGAGACCGATTCCGCTGGAGAAACAAACAAAAATGTATCAGCATGGGCCTATTCACATTAAACGCCGAGCGAGACCTAGCCGAGCCGGGCGAGTATGTAGTATACCAAATTGAACGTAATCAGCCTAGTAGTTTAAGCTCCACGCGTCTGCGCAGGGACATTGCACACAGACATTTTTAAAAACCATTTTTCTCGACTCAGGAAACTTCAAAATTACCAAGTTTTCGATGAATCAAAATTTCAAAATTGATTTTTCGCGCTATAATAAAATCCTCTATAAACAACATAATATATTATGGAAAGTAAAAACAACTATATTATCTTTTATTTATTAACTATAACTCATTATTTTTCGAGAAAAGCCTACAATATGAACATATAAGCGGACACCACAGCAATTTTACACCTATGAAGACTTGCGCCGAGGCCAAACAAACTTAAAGAAAGATATGATAAGAATGAAGCCCTGTTTTTACTTTCTCATATAAAGAGAAAGTATTGTGATGGCGCGAAAATTCGATTTTGAGATTTTGATGGATTTACACGTTTTGAGGTCCCCTGAGTCCAAAAAAGTGGTTTTTAAAAAATGTCTGTCCGTCGTCTGTCTGTCTGTCGTCTGTCTGTCGTCTGTGCAGACGCCTGGAGCCTAAACTACTGGGCCGATTTTGACGAAATTTGGCATACACGTTCAGAAAAATCATACCCCGAGGCGAAATCGAGAAATGAATTTTAACTCCAAATTTGAGGGCGCTATCCCCCAAAAACTCTGAAAAAACACGAAAAAAAATTATTTCTCGAAAACGGTTCCGACGATTTTGATTAAAAAATTCTAAAATGAAGTCAATTTAAATACGAATCTAATGATATAAGCCGTTTTTCCGGGAAAAATCTAGTTCCTGAGAAAATAGCTTAAAACGCGGCTGGAGAGAGCCCGGGTTCGAAGAAGTTATTTTTATGATATTTTTGATGAAATTTCTAATAGTAATTAAATGTACATATATGAGAAAGTTTGTCTGAGTTGTCTCGGACCGATTTTTGATATTAATATTGCATGAAATGATAATTTATAAATTATCTGAAAAATGTATAATTTTTTACCTATATGGTCAAGACTTTAATTTTGTACGTATATTATGACTTATAAAGTATGAAACTACTTCATACTTCATATTAAACACTTAACTTTATTTATATTATTTCTTAAAAATGCGAACAAATAAGATCACCGATTAAGTTTAATCTTCAATTAAAATTTAGCAACAATTTTAGATGCAATTAAAATACTGTTTATTAAAAATACAACTTAATTGGTTTGCTTAAAATTATATATCTCAAATAATTGGAATGCAAATTTTTAAGAGATTAAATTATGATAAATTAGATAATAGTTTACTATCATTAATAATAATATCTTTGCTACTTTGCTTTGCTATATTGTTGATACATTAAAATATATTAATTGCTTATATAAAGTTAAAACTTGGATTATAATTTACTAAATGGTTTATTATAATACATCAGGAAAATGTTATGTATATTGATTAATAGTAATATTATAATATTCAAATTTGTTAGTCTGTATAATCATGTTAATTCATCAAATATCTATAATGCCAGATATTACAATGTATTGAATATACATTGTCGTTAATTTTATGCTGGGGCCTTATATATTGTAATACAATGAGTGTAATTTAAATATAAATAATGTATGAACATATAGTTGGGAATTGTATATTCATATTTGTTGATTATATTATAGCATAGTTGAGTTTGATTTATAGTATAAAGAATAAATGGGTAAAATTATGCAATAATTTTTTGTTAAGTGATAAAATTACATAAAGAAAAGCTCTTCAAAATCATTAAATTTTATGTTATTCCAAAACATTTTATCGATTTAAATTGATTTGGTGTTTTTCTTATAAAGTCAATGCAGCTATTAAAATTAATTTAATTAAGTCTTCTTTAATCTATTCAAAATCCTAAATAAAATAATAAAATCTTTTCAGATTTTATGCAGAAGTATTTTGCAATCATAACTACTTGCTAACATATAAAAAAAAATATGTATATATTTTTAAATTTATATTCAATACTAGTATTAAATAAAAAAAGCTAATTCTAACGCATTGGCTCATGTCACTTATACATCTGAGCAAATCTTTATAAATTTGAGACAATTTATAAATTCTCTACCAGCATTTTAAACGTGCTGAAGGTTATGATAATAACCTGTGCAATTCTTTTCTTTAGCATATTCACATACTATCCTGGCGTTCCGAAAATTATAAATAATATTGCTTCCGAGCTTACCGAAGGTAATGTAAGATGTAAGAGCGAACATTTATTATGTCTCCGACTTAAAAAATTCTAAAACAGGAATCCATTTCATTTATCAGGGAACATTAGGTTCCGTGTTTATCTTTCGGTCTGTCACTCAATTTTTGCAAACAAACATACCAATTCATGTAAAAAATCAAAACAATTTAAACAGTTTAAAAAAATTGGGGGGGGGGGGGAATTAAAAAAATCTGAAAAAAATGGGCTGTAAAAGCATAAAATAAGTTCATCAAGTATACAACATAGGATGCGAGGGCGTACCATACTAAATGGGGGCTATTTTACTGTAATGGAGATAAGTAACTGGCAGGAGTTTTTTTTTAAAGAATTAAAATTACTTTTCAGTAGGTACTCTATCGTGGAATACACTTAGGGAATCCAATCCCGGGATCCCGAATCGCGGGATCCCGGGATCCCGAGCTGATTTACCCCTATGGCAATCCCGGGATTGTAAAGTAACAGTCCCGGGATTTCGGGATTGTAAAATTTTTATTTATTAAGCTATTTTGACTGGTACACGCACTGTTTAATCAAGAATAATAGATTTTCTAAATAAATAACATAATTTATTTATTTATAAGTAGTGAACTAAACAAACAATCAAACATATGAATTGAATACACAATAATATTAGACGGGTAGTCGAATGTGCTTAGTAGCGTTGTAAGAGTAGACAGACTTCTGTGATTTGTTGATTGCGCGGTGTGGACTGGAGCTCCAGCTAAATTTATACAACTTTTAAATCGAGGAATTGAAAAGAAAAGTAAGAAAACTGTTGAACCTGGAGCATTAATGAAACTAGACCTTCTAAGTACCATAAGAAAAGAAATGGTTCTATTTGACAATGGCGGAGCGCTGTATCAATTTTATTAAGTTTTATAAATTCAAATCATTTTAAAACACAAACAGCATATTTTTATGAACATTTTAAGTATGCATAGTTTTGTTTGTTGCTAAACGTATAACAGGAACATGATGATTAAATGCTTTCATTAGGTACATCTTTTACTTATTAGGTATATTAATCATTCATTATTTTGTTATGTAATGTATTTATGTATTTATGTTTTTAACATCAAATTGTATTTATTCGTATAAATGCATATTTTGTCATAATACTCGTAATAATTAAATTTATTATAGTACATCATAACTACATGCTTTTAGGCTTTTTAATAAGTCTAGCTGGAATTTGGCCAATCCCGGGATTGGTCCCGGGATCCCGGGATTCGTTTTTGTGGTCCCGAAATCCCGGGATCGAAAATTTCGTCCGGGATTGGATTCCCTAAATACACTGCATAGTTCACACGTTTATAATTAAACACAATAACAAATCTTCATAGAGTAGCGTCAAAATGTTAGAAGAGAGTTATAAATTATAATCCTGCAAAATCAGGAATAAATATGTCATCTTTATAATTTACTGTCACTCCGTTTTTGTCGAGGGGTGACGCCCTCTTCGGAAAAATAAGTGTCAAGACTTTTCATGAAAATGACACTACTAAATTTTCTTCCCCTTTTCTCTCTAAAAAAAAACGGTGAGAATTTTGTTTATTTGCACCCCACGGAAAAAAGTTTTTTAAATATACTAAAAAAAATATTGGGGAGGGAGGAATCAGGTGACGTCATAGGTCAACAAGTAAACAAAAGGGTGTCCTTTTTCTCTTTTTTTAGGGGTTTGTAGGAAGTTTTGGTAGTTACTAATGAAGCCGTACATCTCCAACCCCCTTCTCGTACCGCCAACCATGAATACACGATGATAATGTAAAACTGTTTTTGAGTTAGAGGCTACGGGGGTTGGCGCCCCCCTTAAAAAGTGGGAGAAGTGATAGATGAGCTACTCAGAGTAATTGAGGAGGGGGGTTGAGTTATGACCCGAGTCTCGTGAAATACTGCCCTCCCGAGGAGTGTAAGGGGGCACAATTACAGACAGACATTTATCATATCTTATAGTCAGTTTTCAGAGGGAGAGGGGCGCCTTACCACTACTGGAATAACCCCCTTTTAAAACATTATTCATCTTGAGTCCGATATTATTTCATTGACTACTCTTCAGGGGGGAGGGGGAGGTACCCCTGACCTCGTCTCTCAGCCACTATTAATCTCTTCTTGAATTACTCTACCCCCTCTCTAAAATTCTCTCCAGTGTTGCCTCCTGAAAATAACATTAATTAATCAGTTCTACCAACCTCGCCCATTCTCTTCTAACCCCTAACTCTCTAAAAACCTTTATCCGATAATGGCCTTTTTAGAGACCTTCGTAGTTCACACTTTAAAAATTAATTCATTAAAATAATATATATTTATGACTAAATCAAAACCACTAATAAATAATGTAAAATAACTATTATCTTTTATGTCTTAAATGACCTCATATATTTTATTTTATGCATGTTTATTGTAATAATGAAATATTTCATGTTATAAAACTATAAATTAAACTTCAAAAAATGCAATGAGGATATTAAAATCTTATAATATTAAAGAACAATGACACGAACTAAGAAGCAATAAATTGTTTAAATCCTCATGCGTGCTAAAATGTACCATTTAGAGCTACGTGCAAGGCTTAAATCTAAAGCTGTGATTATAAAAAAAACTATTGCGTGGATTGTTTCAGTTGTTTATCAACAAAGTGCTTTTTCTCACACCATTCAATCGTATTGCAGACTTAAATTATTGACAATTGCTTAGAGTGGATTTCAAATTATTGTTAATTGTATTTTCAGAAACCTATTCAAATACTTATTCCTCACTCTACAATTTCCAAGAGATTAGGGGGTAATTTTTTAACAAATTGTTTTTCTGTGTGAAATATCACGTTTTAAACTTCAATTTATATGGAAATTTGTTGTATAAAATACATAGTCTTGTAACAAAATTAGCTGAAGCTAGAATTTATTTTTATCAGTAGTTATAATCTAACGACCATAATTTATAAAAAGTAGCATTTGTTATCATCAAAGTATAATTTTTTTAAAGCTACTTGTATACAAAATAGCCTAATAAATCAACTGAATGCTTGTAAACATGGTCATATTACTGATAGTAGCAATATTATGAAAAACGAAGAGACCTAGCGAGATGTGAACGAACTGAGGAACTTATGTATGAAAAATTCAGATCGATATAGAATATTTCATTGGTGAAAACAAGTTAAAATGATAGTTTTACATTAAATTCGCACCCTCTATGCGAAAATAATGTAATATTTGATATTAAAAGGCGCAAAAGTTGTGGAGAACTTATAGGTTAAAAGTTAGGCCCTTTAGATTATTATTAAATGCAAGACGCTAATTAAGAAAACTAAATTTTGTTATATTATAACTATATATAACTAACTATTTTATTATTTGAATAAAGATGAATGAGTCACTGCAAATCAAAGTTGGTCCATGTCATATCTTTCAACTAGGTAAACGACCACCTTTTAATATTAAATCTTTTATATAACGTCCAAATATTATACCTATAAATATTTTGGTTAAGGATACAGCATATTTAATAAATGGTGCTAGGATTTGTTAATAAAATAGAACAAATAGAAGGTATATTTCAATAGTGTTTATTGAGGTTAACTTCTATTCGGCGTTGGAAATGTCAGTGATGGCCCAAACCCTGACGACAAAGTCCATGCCGAGAGCCTTAGCCTGAGACTGGATCTTGACTGCAACCTTGGTGTTGCCAACACCACCATCAGTGATCATGGCGCAACCTCCCTTGCCGTTGTTGTTCAGGTCAGCGATCTCGATCTTGGTGATCCATCCCTTTGACTTGTCTCCCTTCCTTGGGTATTGGGCAAATCCGTTGACGACACGGTTCTGCTCCATACCGGCCTTGACCTTCTCAGTCATAACCAACCTGAAAAGAAGAAGTTAGTTAAAATATAAAGCGTTAGGGAAGGTTATCATGATATGTTAAAAGAATAGTCTCTCCGAGTAAAAATGTATTTAAAAACTCTCAAAGCAGCTTTAATGATGACCCTGCAGTGACCAGAATTATTAAAGATATTATTTTTAGATGGATAGACAATTATTTCAACATTTTAAGAATACGTTAGCTGTTACTAAACTTTAACAATAATTCTTAATTTAGAGTAATATCAACAAATTTAGTTTGATTCTCTGGAGTGGGGTGCATTCTTATTTATGGATTTGGATTAGGAGCCTCTGGGTAGCTCGATTAGTAGAAAAGTTGGCACTGCTATATCAATGAAGTCGAGCATCATTGGGCGTGGTCACATCTTATAGATAGGTGATATGATAACAGATCTGCGGGTTCAATTCCCAAACAGGCCTCTCACTCGATGTTCACCTAGCATTGCAATATTAATGCATAGCAGCTTCTGTGAAGGAGTGACAAATTGTTTGAGTGTGCCAATTGTAAGGTCCACACACCTGATGCCTCCCCACTCGAGCTCTTTGGAATAAGCCCTTAAGAAGCGCTGGGCCCTTCACGGGCTGTCAGTTAGTGCAAGATTTTATATTAAAAACCTTTTCCAAATTTCATGTGATATACAAATATTTTATACTGACAGTATCCAATCAAGCATTCTTTAGGAGACTAATGCAATCGAATTACACTTTCACAAAACAAGTCACTGTTAAAAAATTTTAGGTAACAACTATTAATATTTATGTGTTCAGTTGGTTAATAGGGTTCGAGTAAACTTTTTTTCTTTACTTAAATTTAGGTTTCCTGGAGAGGTGTTTATTATAATTACTTTTTTAAAATGATTAATAGTTTTAGTTTTTTGTGTGCACAATTTTATTGAAATTGGCCCATAATCATCATAATATTATATTATGTTTTTACGAACTTGAAGTTTAAAATAATATTTTTTAAGTTTTTGGTAGTTTTCTTACTACCGAAAGATTAAATTTTGAATAATTCAAATTACAATTATCAATAACTACGGGAGACATACAGAGAAATCCCGTGGTTCGATTCCCGGTGTGGGGGTGTATTTTTCTCTGTATGTCTCCCGTAGTTAATGATAATTGTAATTTGAATTATTTAAAATTTAAAATAATATGTTATTTATATTAATATTACAATATCTATAATCATAAATACACAAAAATATGAGTACGTCGTAAAAAAAAAAATAAATAAAAGTAAAAATAAAAAATAAAAATATGCCTATTAATGATTTCTCAAAATTATATGTTTGTTTATAATGTGTATAATGTTTTTTTGTTCATTAAAATAACAAATTGATTAATATTATTTCAGTTTTATAATATAGGGAAAGGAAAGAATAAATATAAGATAAAACTAAATAAAATAAACATCAAGCTTTAAAATTATGACGATAAATTATTGCATAAATAACATTATATAAAAACATCTTGGAGTTTTGAAAATTTCTTGGTAAGAATAACTCTATTATAATGGATCTGTTGAAATAAAATTAATCTTGGAATGACATTAACTACTGGCTAAATTCCAACCGTTATTTTTTTTAAATGACATTATAAAAAGAAATTCTAAGGAATTAGTGAGAGGGAGAGGGAGATTGTGTTGTATGGAAACAATAAATTAATATATTGTAACAGCTGTTAATTCATATATCCCCTGGGTAATAAGAAATTCTGGAGAAAAATAATATTTATATGCATAATGTAAACATAAATCATTTTTATTAATTACTAGAGAACAAATTATTTAATGGTTATTATGATAACTTCTATAGGAACAAAAATATGAAGGATTTCTGTGAAATATTAATGTATTTTTTAGTTCTTCTTTGTGTTATTTTTTACTACGTTTTTTTTAGCTTGCTTTCTTGTTTGTTTGTCCAGTAAAAATCTTGCAATCGATTTTTAACTAACTTCCTGAGTAGCTAGACATTTGAAACTTTTAGAATAGATCAGAACACGATGACAATGCATTATTTTAATACTTTTAGTCATCTTTCAGCAGAATTTAATCCGTTTTCAGCAAATTTTGCATATGGAAAGTTAGTTCTGAAAAAATCCGCAAGTTATTATATTTGTTTTGACGTATCCCATATTTAAGATCTTCATTTTGACGGGTTTCAAAATTATGATTTATGACAGAAAATTTAAAAACGTAGTGTATAAAAAGTTTTTTTTTATCTTGTAATTTGTATTTATTTGTTTAGGATTGTTTTTTCCTCAAATATTACTATACATTTTATTTGTTTTAGGTTCCAGTCACAGTGAAGTCGGAATTGGACGATAGACGAATAGATTTGGAGGCTTCTTTGTCATTCTGCATGTACAGGGTCTCAAATTGTTGGCAGGTTTCTAAAGCAGCTGTATCAGGTTAGTTCAGCTTTTTTGGGTTTAGTTAAATTTTAGAACCACCAATGTATCTGTTTTGAAACAAGAGGAGCACTAAGGCTTATAATAGTCCCTGCTAAAAGAACGAAAATAATACGTGACTGTTTTGAGCAGTATTTGAGAACAATGAGGCGAATAAAATCCTTTCATTTTTCAATTATTAGGAATCCCATTGCTTCCAGTTAACGTTAGGATGGAGATTTTGCCAAATATTCTTTTTGTACTTCTTTCTTTCGTAGAAAATAATATATTAACTGGTCTTAGTCTATAGTGAACTAAAAGAACGAAAATGTTACGTGGCTGTTTAGAGCAGTATTTGAGAAGAATGAGAGGAATAAAAACCTCTCTTTCCACAATTATTAGGAATCCCATTGCTTCCAGTTAACGTTAGGATGGAGAGTTTGCCAAATATTCTTTATGCATTTCATTTCCTGCACCAAAATAATAGATTATTATCTGTTCTTAGTCTATACTGTACAGCAAACTGGGTTGGTATTTAAAAATGTAAATTTAGGATATTTGAAAATTATGATGTCAAAGAGGAGGGGGAGGGATAGAATCTAGATATTCTCGCATAGTAAAATAATTTATGTTTCAATAATGGTTGATTATAACGAATGACGGATATCCAGCTAGAATTTAAAAAAAAAGAAAAAAGAAAAAAAAAGTGTCACCCTCGCTGCACTGGAATCAAAAGAAAACTCCCTTTTCAGAAAATTGACTTAGGTATTTATATAAATTAAAATAAATAATATCGAAAGAGGTAAGAATATACTTAAACAATTCTCATACTATTGGACCCTCAAATATAATAATAATTGTCTAACCTTGATCATATTTATTAGAAAACCGAATTCTTAATAGAGTTAATAGTTTTGATTTTATTTTCTTTATTTGTTTCAGATGCCCTTATCAATTATACCATATTATTAGTTACAATCTTTTTTTAAAAAAGAAAATGATTAATGACTTACAAAGAAATAAAGACAAAGGAAAATCATAAATACATTAATACTTAAAACAATAAATTAACTGAACAAGTATAAATCGTTAAAAAAAAATGACACGAAGGAACACTAAAACATTTTTTCCTCATCTTATCTGTCACATCAAAAACAAAAAGTGATAAGAATTTAAAAAAAAAAAATTGCAAACTACGAAACAGTTTGTACGTCACACAAACTCTCGGTTATTTCTGTAAAATTTATCGTTTTATTTTTTCCTTGTCACATATCTTTTTAACGTGTTAAGTCCTTTGTAGTTTGTTGTTTTATGACTGAATGTGACTACTAGAGTAAAACAAGAGTGAAAGAAAGAAAAAAATAATGACAAGTCATAGAGTTAGAGGTCGAAGCCAGAAGTCGTTTTTTTTCTCGGTGTGACATCAATCATAATTTATTTGTGAAAAAAAAAAAATATTGGTCGAGATATGTTTGAAGAGAAACTCGTGGTAGATTTTCTTTGTCACTAACAACAGACATTACTGTTTGTTAGATTAACAATGTTTGAATTATTGTCAAACTGCTACATCTGTTGTATAGATTGGTTTTTATTTTTACTAAATGTAACTTTTTACAAATATGTACTCTTAATATTATATTATATTTCTGTCGTTCTCAGTTTCATTTGAAATATAAGAAAAACATTTTTAAAAATAATGTATAGTTTTGCAGCGTAGAATGATGCCCAAACATTATTGATACCTCGAATTTTGTTGATGCCACAAATACACATTACACCCTCAAAAAGAGCACAAAATGCCTCACTATGATTCATCTTCAATTTTTTTTAGAAATCAAATCATTACTTTAGAACGGCTTAGAAATAAAGAACGATGAATATTTTTGTTATATTTTTTACGAGAAAAAATAGATTTTTTATAACTTCCATCTATGATGGTTATTACACACACACCGAGTGGAATATAGAGTCTATGTACAAATTTTATTATGTTAATAGACTTCAATAAGTAGAAGAGATACTATTAGAATTGACAATTAAAAAAGCAGTTAATAAATAGACTTCAATAGAAAGAACAAAAGTAAATATTACAGGGATAGATAATAAATAGATTTATTGTAGAAATTGTTAATAAGTGGAAGGAGTTAATGAGTAGAAAATTATTGATTAAGTTAATAATATAAATACTTCAACAAATAAAACAGTAGTAAATATTAAAAGGTTAATTATCAAATAAACTTCAATAATTGGAATAGGGGTAAATATTACAGAAGTAGTTAATAAATAGGTAACTATAGAAATTGTAAATAAATTGACTTCAATGGAAAAAAAGAGTAGATATAAAATAAATATCACAGTAATTAATTAATAAATAGAAAAGGAGAAAATATTAAAGAAGTAGTTAATAGCGGCCTTTACACATACGTTCTTTCCTGCAGGCATGAATCGTGAAGGATTGCGCGCGAGTAAAACCATGCGAGTAATCGTGTGGGAAAGATTTGGTAGCTATAAAAGTGATACACGCTTTCCAACAGGAAAGCGTGCCCCCGTGTTGGAGTGAAGGAAAGAACGCATGTGTAAAGAGGAATCCCGCAAGCAATCGTCGGAGCGTGGAGTGGTCGTCGAACAAACAGTTTTAGGGGGCACAGTGGGGGTAAATTTAAAGAACACGGTAGGCCTGTGGGAAAGCTCGCTGTCGCCTTTACACTAAGGAGATTACTCGCGGGAAAGCGTGCGTCTCTGATGTGGACGCTCACTCCAGTGCAGCCTTTACACTGGCGCTCTTTTCCGCGCTCTTTCCCGTTTGATGCTCTATCCTACAGGAAAGAACGTATGTGTAAAGGCCGCTAATGTATAGACTAAATAAATAGTAAATAAATAAAGTAGTTGACAACTAGATTATTATAGAAAAAATATTCAATAGAAAGAAAACTAGTAAATATTACATGATTAGGTTCATCATAGAAATAGACAAAGACTTCAATTGAAAGAATAGGAGTATATCTGTACTATATAGTATAGGACAAGTTAATAAATAGATTATTATAGAAATAGTTAATAAATAGACTTCAATAAAAAGAAAAAGTAAGTATGTAAATATCACAAGAGTAGTTAATTAATAAATAAAGAACGAGTAACTTAACGTTTAACTTACTTAGCATTGGGGTTGTCATTTCCAAAGACAACGCTGTGGTTGATTCTGTTGGGGCAAGGCATATCAGCAGCCAAAGCGATACCGGCCAAAGCCAAAAGAAGAGCGATGCACTTCATATTTGAGTCAAAAAAATAGAAACACTTTGACAACGAAATCAAAACTGAACCGAACCTACTCTCTTACAAGTAACCAAACGGTAATGTGCAGCAAATCCGATTAAAACCTTCATTTATATCCGGTAGGGGAGGAAAAAAACAACCAATAACACTAAACTAACAATTTTCTAATTTCAACAAAAAAGGCTTTGAATCTTGATTTGTTACTGTTATTTACATTGATTTGTTCTCTTATTGTTTTGGTTCTTTTCAGGGAAAGAAAAAAACCTGATAAATTGTTGACTTTTTTTTATATACCTTAGAAACTTTATCAGGGGATGTTTGCAATTAACAAGTATTGTGTGCAATATATATATATATATTAATGACTACTTTTAGTTTAATTGTTAACTAGGGGTTGATAGGTAGAAGATGAATCTGTTGTTTGTCTGTTCAAATC